>JAREIS010001002.1:0-30090 GCA_030060385.1 Muscicapa striata striata
AGAGCAGAGCAGGCAGTGCTCAAAGACATTGATAATGAGCAGCTCTTTAGGCTGTTATCAAAACTAATCTATTTGGTTTCTCACAGAGAACATCCCTCTATGTGATGCATGTGAGGTCGCATACAGATTTGCCAGGTGAGATTGCAGAAGGAAACCAAATGGCAGACACCTTGGCAGCTCCAGCAGAAAAGGCATGCCTTCCTGACATCTTCCAACAGGCAAAGCTGAGCCATCAGCAATACCACCAGAATGTACCAGGTTCGGTCCGTCAATTCCAGATAACACGGAGTCAGGCCAGGGCTATTGTCGCTACCTGTCCCAGCTGTCAGCTCCAGGCCATGCCATCGCTGGGTATGGGGGTTAATCCCAGGGGCCTAGGCAGCTGTGAAGTGTGGCAGACAGATGTCACACACATTCCTAGTTTTGGACGCCTAAAATATGTTCATTTGAGCATAGACACATATTCAGGCAGTTTATGTGTCAGCTCATGCAGGGAAAAAGGCAGTACATGCAAAACAACACCTAGTACAAGCCTTCTCAGTTTTGGGGATCCCTAGAGAAATAAAAACAGATAATGGCCCAGCTTATACTTCCAAGGAGTTCCTGGAATTCATCCAGCAGTGGGGAGTTATACATAAGACAGGCATTCCACACACCCCTACAGGCCAAGCTGTGATTGAACGCACACATCAAACACTAAAACAGGTTCTAGCTAGACAAAGCAGTTCTACTGTGGATGTCTCCCCAGCAAAAGCTCTGCAAAGCATTGTTTACAATCAATTTCTTAAACTGTTCATTTGAAAATATGAGTCCTCCTGTGGTTCGGCATTTTAACAGCAGTAAACAGTTTAAATTGTCTCAACATCCACCAGTTTTGATTAGGGACCCAGAAACATGGGAAAACAAAGGTCCCTATGAACTCGTAACCTGGGGAAGGGGTTATGCATGTGTTTCAACTCCTCAGGACCTAGATGGATTCCTCAGAAATGGGTAAAGCCTTTTGTCCCCAAAACTCCAGCTACAGCCGAAGGAGATGAGAAGCAAGTAACCTTTTGCTTCCCAAAAGAAGACGCCGCAGAGGAAAAGGAAACAAAAACTTCATAATGGAATACCCTCAAGTAGACAAGGACTCATAACATGTTTTAAAAAAAATGTTTGTTTTTCTTTTAGAAAAAGCTACCCTCGAGTTAACCCTGTGAAGAACCCCATCCAAGTTGTCTTCTTGTTAGCTTTGAACAGTTTCGCAGCTGCGTGGATCGTCCTCAGCCACGCCAGAACATCTGGGTAACCCTGGCACAGACACTCAAACAGGAAAACATATGTCTGTCCACTGCAGCAGCCACAGATCCTATGTCCACCTGCCTGGTAGGAGTCCCACTTAAAGTTAGTGAGTATTTAGGCAGCTTTGACATACACTTGCCTAATAAATCACCTGAACAAAAGGGTTAAAAAAAGGGGGATTGTTGTCACGGTCCGCCCTAGTTAAGGCGGGGTCGTGAAGGTTCTTTTAGAATCTCAGCGTGCAAAAGACACACAAAGGGACAATATCAGTTACTTTTGCAAAAATGCACTTTATTTGTGCCACAACAGTGTATGCGATAGAAGAAAGAATGGGGGAGGGAGAGAGAGAGAAGAAGGAAAAAGGGAGAGAGATGAGGAGGGGAGGTTATATGAAAATAGCTACCAAACAGCCGGAAGAGCCCTCGTGGTACCCGCCAATAGGTCGTCCAGTGCTGCTGGGGAGATCTCAGGGTCTTCAGTCCGGGGATGGTTTTTATAGTTCTTTCCAAAGCGAGTGGCCTTTAGCCAGAAGGTGGGGAGGCTTAGAACCATTGTTCGTGGAGAAGCGATATGACCAGGAGGAGAAGTCCAGAAGTAGTGGAGCAGTGCGTGACCAATTATCAGGGTCAGCAGGACCCATGTTCGGGGGTCTCATTGTTTCTTCCATCGTCCAGTGAACACAATACCAATCTTATGACTGGTTACCATGAGAACATATCCTGGCCAAAAGCCGCACCCCACTCAGGCTAGCCACAGTCCAAAAGCCGTAGTTCAGGGTCTTCTTTTCTTCCGATGGTCGTTGGTCAATACTGGCTCTAGATGGACTCTCACATCACCCCGTGACCAACGAGCGTCGCTGAAGAACTCCATTCGCATGATGTATTCACGTCGTCTTCGGGGCTCATCCGAGTCGGTAGCTAACCCGGGAAACAGGGGCAGGAAAAGGGGGAAAAGAGAAAGAAAGGAAAAAGGGAGAAGGGATAAAATAATCACAGCAAATTGATTAGAGAACAATTCTTCATAATCATTTTGGTTACAATTTAAACAATCAATCAAATTGATCAGATAGTTTTTTCAAATAATTCAAGCAATTACAACAAATCAATAAAATAACTTTCAAACAATTACAATTTAAACAATTAATACAATTAATACAATTTAATTAATACAATTAATAAAAATCAAAACAAATCAATATTGATCATCTTATGGTTTTTTATAATCAATACAATTATTTTTCCAAAATAATTTTTAATCAAAACTTAACATTACTAAAACTGATCACATCAATTCTATGATTAGTTTAGTGTTTTGGCCTAACTCTTGCTGCTAGTGTAGTTTGACTGGTGTCAATAACTTTAGGGGTATTTCTGGCAGATGGTATAGTGATCAGATTGTGTGTTTCCATTGCTGATGCCAGTCGGGTCAGTCGTTTTACCATTCTCCAGTTCTGGATGTATAGAATAGCTGATAAAACAAAACCAATCAAAACCAAAATCAAAAGTACAACAATAGGATGACACAATTTGTTTAGGATGCCAGTAGCAGTAGGTGACTACCCAAAACAACTAAAACAAACCACAAACAATTTAAATTAATATTTAAAAGAAAATGCAACATAATTAAAATAAACAATCTTAATAACTAAAAAGTCATTTTTTATCAATATTCATAATGCAATATAATAAAAATAAGCAATTTTTAAAACAAGCAATTTTCAAATTATAATTCAAAATGTAACAAAACTAAAAAATGCAAAATCATGTTTTATCCCTTTTAAATCATACATTTAGCCTTGTGCTAATAACCTTAGGGATGTCAACAGTGGCTGATTTGTGTACATAATGCAGAGGATTGCTGATCTGCAAAAGATAATGAAAGGTAAAAATTATACCTTGTAATTTCAGTAAAGTTACAAACATATGAAGATTTAAATGATTTTTAATACTTACTACCAAATATGCATTATCACAAACAATTCTAAAATATGCATACCCATTGCCTATATTCCTTATCAGAGTTTCAAAAATCTCATTTGGATAAATTTCAAAGTTACAGATGTCATAGTTCAGCCCTAATGCAATGATAGGGAATGTTGAATATACTAAAGCATTACATATGATCAGTACAAAGGCTGTGTTTGTGTTTGTGCTGGAGTCACAGGTAAAATTTACCAAATTTCCATCAGGATTTGAATTCTTTTTCAAAAATCATGGGTATTATCCCAAATTATTTTCTGGATTTCTGTAGGAAAATACCTTCTTCACCTTTCCTTATAATTGAGGCAACAACTCTTGCATCCAAAGCTGTGCCTGGATACAGCAAAAGCTAAAGAAATGTTAGCCAATTTATTCATTAATACTTCTAAATCAATGCTATTCAAAATTCTCAATCATGTTCCCTCACCACTGGTTATTTTTCTTTTGTTTATTTTTTAAAATGATCTCGCTTTTGCAACCAGTCTGTCTACCCTTAGAACAGGTGAACAAGCTGGCTGAAATACTGAGTCATTGTTTTGCACTGGCAATTTGACTTGTTTTAAAAAACATGCCGAACTGAACAGTATTTGCTCTTGGTCAATTTTCCAAATTACTTAAGGTCCAATTTCAAGAATTTTCAGGCTCAGACTAACCAGTGATTTGGGTAAAAGGTGTTATTATTAACACTATCCTGCCGACTACAGGACAAAATGCCTTTTTTGCATTGTTTTTACCACACAAAATTTTATGGGAAAATTCTAAAACAGTTCAATTTTGATTTTGAATCTCACAAAATAAAACACAGCTGTAAGGTCCTGGGCCATAACATATCCAGGTATACAGGTTCGATGAGGGATTCAGCAATTAATCTTCATGTTCCACGGCGTTATTCTGTGAAACGTAAACACAACAGAATCTGCCACACAGAGAGGCAGTAAGTTAAAATGATAGAGCTATGTAGCATGTAACATGGACTGGAATTCTGTTAACTTCCCAATTATTCTCCCAAAAGGGAATCCGCTCTGTACCTCCTGTAAAAGCAGCATAAGATTCGGTGTAATTGCAAACACGGGAGGCACTCTGCACTGTGAGCTGAAAAACACTCCAAACAAACATCAGCGACCCAAACCAAGGGCCACCCCATCCTCCAGCAATAATTTGTTCAGCAAAAGCATTAGTGAACAAAGATTGTCTGGGGGAGGAAACAGAAAATATATTAATTACCAAGGCAGGTTTGTTGTAGCTGCTACTTAAGTTCTCAGTTTTTGATATTGCCAGATTTTTACAGTTCCTGAAGATTTTACAGTACTGCTCAATCGGGGCATACCACTTCCTAACTGAGGATTTCTGGGCCACCCGTCAAGGGGGCAGTCCCAGTAGTGGCTGTCTTCAAAACTTCAGTTTCTGAGAAGTTTTTGAATTTTCCTTGAGGCAATTTGCAAGTTAAGGCTTTCTAAATGGGTGATTATTTTTTCTTGGAGTTCCTTTTTGAATTCAGGCATTTTAACATGATCTAAAGAGGTTAATGTATCGGGTGGGATACATGTCATTTCACCCTTCCAGAAAATCCCCAAAAATTTGACTTCCTGTGAAGGTTTCTGTATTTTCTCTGAAGGAATCTGCAAACCAAGGCTTTCTAGGTGTGCTTGTACACCCCTCACTTCCTTTTTTTTCTCCTTCTCCTATCAATCTGTATTGATACACGGCTACAGTGTCAGGTTTGGGTATGTGTTCCCTGTGAGAGCAAAACAATTCATGTGTTCTGGCTGTATAGGTATAGGACATGTAACGGGCCTAATTGGAGAGGTAAAAGGACTGTGAGTGTAGATGAGTCTTAAGGCATTGACCACAAAGTATTGTTTTCTTATTGTGACAACTCTACATTTCTGGGCAGCTAAATTTGTTAATGCAGAGTCACTTACAAAAGTAATAATTGCCTGTTCAGGACCAACTATTGCTGTTATTAATAAATGTCCATTTTCAGGATTTTGGGTGAGCGATTCCAAAAACAACCAATCACCCCCGTTTCTCTGCTCACCTAAGACAGATGGTGATTTATAGTTTCCCTGATTCTGAAGTTGTTTTGACTCAAATCCTGCAAGTTGAGAGGAATGCTTTGGCTGGATGCCAAGAACCTGAGGAGAAAGTTGCATTGGCATAATAGCCAGACTCTGTGAAATTGGGGGGGCACTGAGTTTTCCTACAAGGATATTATCAATATATTGATTAACAGCCACATTTTCAGGTTTGGGATTTTGAACTGGGGATCCCAAATCCTGCATAACCAGTTTGGTCACTTCTTTGGCACTAGAGTGAACAGGGTATTGTTTTACATTTACAGCTAATTGTATAGGTGATTTATAGCCAGCAGTGAATTGTAATTCATGTACAATTTGCGAGCAGGCAGCTTTGAAAAAGTTTTTTAGAAGTTGATCAGGGTTACCAATTAAAGCTACAAGGTCTCCCCTTTTTAAGCGGTTAAGCTCTGCTGCCGAATAAACTGTGCGCTGAGTTGGGGACCATAAGTTACGTTTCACTTGTGCTGCAATGAAAACTCTGTGTCCCCAGAATCCACAAGCTACTTGTTCTGATAATTCAGTAGCAGCACACAGGATTTTTGTAGTGGTTATTTGTGGGTTAAAATTCTCATCATTGCTACAATTGTGTTCTGACTTAACCAAAAGTTTCAAGCTAGGGCAACAATATTCCCCACTATTTTTCATCAAAGTTAGGTCCTTTTGAGGATATAGTAGATTAACTTTATTATCTTCTGTTTCTTTTGGTGGAAAAGTGTGTTTTAAAATGTTAGTGTGTTCTAAGTTATGTGATAATTGTAACAAATGATTCTTATTTCTTTCTTGCTCTAATTGAATTTGTAAAGTTTCAACCAGATTTCTTTCTTGTTCTAATTGATTTTGTAAAGCTTCCACTAAACTTTGCAATGAATTTATTACTGCGCTTTCCTCACTTAATCTCTTTGCACGTGATTCCACGGCGGCTGAAAGGCATGCGCCTATGACAGAGCAAGTTATGGTTTTATTGTTTTTGCTCAGCCTGAACTTTGATTCATTTTGTATAGAATGTATTCTGTCAATGACATTTTCTAAGTTGAACCAGTTGTTTTTAGCCCATAATTCTCCTCCTTCTGAGGGTCTAGCATTGTGTTTGGCTAACAGGGCGTAGAATGCAGCTTTATGATTTTCAGGCATTTTTGCGAGGGGAAAATGCCACTTCAGGGAGTTCGGAACTTAGTTACACACTCAGCACCCTGCTGAGTCAGCTCCCCTCTCTTCCCTGAGTGGGTGAAGAGACACACACACACTTCCTTGGGAGGTCCTAACTTCACTAAACTACACTTTGTCTCTTCGCTCTCCCAAGAAGTCAAATACAGCAACTCACAAAAACACAAGTCCCATCTTTTGCACAACTGAGACAATTTTCAAAGAATTCTCTGATAACTGAAACGGAGTTGGTTACACCTGGGTCTGTGTGCAGATTGCGGAAAGAACCAATGCCACCTCCCTTGCTTTCTACCACTGTTCAGCTTTCGCTGACAGGATAGGTGCGGCTGAAATGGCACGGAACTTCCCCTGTTACAAAGTGCACAGAGTACCCCAACTCCCCCAGTATCGGGAATCAACAGCCGACTACGCCAAAATGTCACGGTCCGCCTGATTAGGCGGGGTCGTGAAGGTTCTTTTAGAATCTCAGCGTGCAAAAGACACACAAAGGGACAATATCAGTTACTTTTGCAGAAATGCACTTTATTTGTGCCACAACAGTGTATGCGATAGAAGAAAGAATGGGGGAGGGGAGAGAGAGAGAAGAAGGAAAAAGGGGGAGAGATGAGGAGGGGGTTATATGAAAATAGCTACCAACAGCCGGAAGAGCCCTCGTGGTACCCGCCAATAGGTCGTCCAGTGCTGCTGGGGAGATCTCAGGGGTCTTCGGTCCGGGGATGGTTTTTATAGTTCTTTCCAAAGCGAGTGGCCTTTAGCCAGAAGGTGGGGAGGCTTAGAACCATTGTTCGTGGAGAAGCGATATGACCAGGAGGAGAAGTCCAGAAGTAGTGGAGCAGTGCGTGACCAATTATCAGGGTCAGCAGGACCCATGTTCGGGGTCTCATTGTTTCTTCCATCGTCCAGTGAACACAATACCAATCTTATGACTGGTTACCATGAGAACATATCCTGGCCATTCTAATGTAATAAAAAAGAGGGACCTTTGCCTGCTTAGTGTCTGGCAGTGAGACAGTTAACTGCCCTAGTGTCCTACTTTGTTTAGATAAGCCTTTGCCTCACTTATCTAACAGACCTTGAAAGGAAGCTGGTTGTAAATTATCCCGCCTTGCTGGCGAGCCCGCAAGGGCAGGATAACCGTTAGCTTTTGCATGTTCACAAATGCTTGTAGATAATTACGGCGCTAGGCTCAAGAAAAAAAAAAAAGACCGCGATGAACCCTCATCAAAACCACCAGGAGACAGGAAAAGACCCTAGCAACTGACGGAGCAAGCGCAAAGTGGCGGAAGGATGACCTGGCAGAGAAAGCGGAGACCCTAAAAGGGAGACCCGAACACAGTCGGTGCGGCGGTGGATTTGGGGAAGACAGCGACCCTTCCCCGTCGCCCAGCGCTGCATCTTTGCTTACTCTTTCTGTAATAATAAATTGGCTACATAATTGGCTTTTAAGGCCCGTTGTGCTTATTTATAACAATTCACTATTTCACCTAGGCACACAGCACAGGTCATAGGTAATCCTGTAAAGGACTTGCTGCCAAAATTACCCAAGGCAGACCAGGAACCCCAAGAGTTAGAACTGCTTGGTTCCTACCCAGCAACATACTGCATTCATTTCAAAGATTATCCAACACTCACTGACACAAAAGGCTTTCATCTCATCCGACAATTTCGTAAGGAATTTATGGCCATGAAGTGGTGTACTTTCACAAACCATATTCCAGCTAAAGATCCAGTTCATACAAGTCCCAAAATTCTACCAAAGGGATTGTTTTTAATTTTGTGGGGACCGGGCGTGGGCAGGGATTCCTTCTAATCTTCTAGGGGACCATGTACTATAGGGCGGTTGTCCTTGTTAGCACCCAACAAAACCTTAATTAGTGATTGGACACACAAAAGCAAATCTGGTAATAAAATACAAAAAAGAAGTGCAGATAATCTGGACCCAAATTGTGATGCAGAAATTTTCCATTGGGCAAAATCAAAAAGAATTGCTGTGTCTGTATTTCTTCCATGGGTTGCAGCAGCAAAAGCTCTAGGTGAACTAGGTCACCTGGAGTGTTGGGTAGTTAAACAAGCAAATTTAACTTCAACTGCCATCAGTTCCCTCCTAGAAGATGAAGAAGAACCAGGCAGGCAACACTACAAAACCGTGCTGCAATAGATTTTCTCCTATTACTACATGGACATGAATGCCAGGAATTTGAAGGGCTTTGCTGCATGAATCTGACTTCAAAGGCTCCTAATGTCCACGCTGCTCTGCAAGATATGAAGCACCTGATTGGACAAGTGAAACAAGAATCAGAAGACTGGATTAATGAACTGTTTAAGGGCTGGGGGTTTTCTGGGTGGTGGACTTCCATCGTCAAAACTATTATGTTGCTTGTTGTTATTCTTTTCCTTGTAGCTATGGCATTTGGGATCATACGTCATTTAATATTTAAGGCCATTAATGGAATCACTTCTTCTACCTCAGGAGACAATCATATAGAATTGGCAAATATAAAACAGTCTAACTCTCCCACTCATCTCAAATGGTGGTCAAAATAAAATTCGGACTAGAATTAGTTTAAAGTCATCCCACTATTTAAAAAACAAAAAAAGGGGAGATGTTGCAATTTGATAAACTGAGGTATAAGGAAGGATTCACATACCCTGACATCTTCCGGTTCATCCCAGAATTCCTACTGTCCCCTGACCTTCCCTAAGTGACCTTGGAGCACCTTAGGGGCTCCTGTATTCTGATACCTAAGCCCCCGTGTCCCTACCCCATTGGCTGGCAGCCAAAACCACTCCCCATTCCCCGTCCCCTGAAGACCAGATTCCCAGAGAGTCTCGCTCTCTTTCCAGCCATGTCACCGGCACAGAATAAACTAAGCGGAAAGAGCCTCTTCGTATCCCTTTTTCATCCATGCTAAAGATACTTTGTTTGATCTTAAATTATTAGGAAAAGGACACAGTAGCTTTTAGCATGTGACATCACAAGGAGCATAGCTTTAATGTGCTCTGGTGCCTGTGGCATCACAATGGTCAGGGCTGTGATGTGCTCTGGCAATTGTGACATCACAAGGGGCAGGGCTGTGATGTGCTCTGGAGCCTGTGACATCACAAGGAGCAGGGCTATGATGTGCTCAGGTGCTTGTAACATCACAAGGAGCAGGGCAGTGATGTGCACTCGTACCTGTGACATCACAAGGAGCGGGGCTGTGATGTGCTCTGGTGCCTGTGACATCACAAGGAGCGGGATTTTGATGTCCTCTGGTGCCTGTGAAATCACAAGTGTCAGAGTTGTCATCTGCTTTGGTGCCTGTGACATCACAAGGAGCGGGGCTGTGATGTGCTCTGGTGCCTGCGACATCACAATGGTCAGAGCTGTGATGTGCTCTGCTGCCTGTGACATCACAAAGAGCGGGGCTGTGATGTGCTCTGGTGCCTGTGATATCACAAGTTTCAGAGTTGTGATGTGCTTTGGTGCCTGTGACATCACAAGGAGCAGGGCTGTGATGTGCTCTGGTGCCGGTGACATCACAAGGAGAAGGGTTGTCATGTGCTCTGGAGCCCGTGACATCACAAGGGTCAGGGCTGTGATGTGCTCTGGTACCAGTGACATCACGAGGAGCAGGGTTGTGATGTGCTTGGCAACAGTGACATCACAAGGGACAGGGCTTTGATGTGCTCTGGTTCCTGTGACATCACAATGGTCAGGACTGTGATGTGCTCTGGTTCCTGTGACATCACAAGGAGCAGGGCTTTGATGTGCTCTGGTGCCTGTGACATCACAAGGAGCTGGTTCCTGTGAAGTGCTCTGTGCTCTGCCTGTGACATCACAAGGGCAAGGCTGTGATGTGCTCTGGTGCCTGTGACATCACAAGGAGCAGGGTTGTGCTGGGCTCTGGAGCCTGTGACATCATAAGGGTCAGGGCTGTGATGTGCTCTGGTGCCTGTGACATCTCAAGGTTCACGGCTGTGATGTGCTCTGGTGCCTGTGACATCACAAGGGACAAGGCTGTGATGTGCTCTGGTGCCTGTGACATCACAAGGGGCAGGGCTGTGATGTGCTCTGGTGCCTGTGACATCACAAGGGTCAGGGCTTTGATGTGCTCTGGTGCCTGTGACATCACAAGGAGCGGGGCTGTGATGGGCTCTGGTGCCTGTGACATCACAAGGAGCGAGGCTGTGATGTGCTCTGGTGCCTGTGATATCACAAGGAGCAGGGTTGTGATGTGCTCTGGTGCTTGTGACATCACAAGGAGCGGGGCTGTGATGTGCTCTGTTGTCTGTGACATCACAAGTGTCAGAGTTGTGATGTGATTTGGTGCCTGTGACTTCACAAGGAACAGGGCTGTGATGTGCTCCGGTGCCTGTGACATCACAAGGAGCGGGGCAGTCATGTGCTCTGGTGCCTGTGAAATCACAAGGGTCAGGGCTTTGATGTGCTTTGGTGCCTGTGACACCACAAGTAACAGGGCTGTGATGTGCTCTGGTGCCTGTGGCATCACAAGTGTCAGAATTGTAATGTGCTCTAGTGCCTGTGACATCACAAGGGGCAGGGCTGTGATGTGCTCTGGCAACTGTGACATCACAAGGGTCAGGGCGTTGATGTGCTGTGGTCCCTGTGACATCACAAGGAGCGGGGCTGTGATGTCCTCTGGTGCCTGTGACATCACAAGGAGCGGGGTTCTCATGTGCTAGGTGCCTCTGGCATCACAAGGGTCAGGGATTTCATGTGCTCTGGCATCTGTGACACCACAAGGAGCGGGGCTGTGATGTGCTCTGGCGCCTGTGACATCACAAGTTGCAGGGCTGTGATTTGCTCTGGCGCCTATGACATCACAAGGGGCAGGCCTGTGATGTGCTCTGGTGCCTGTGACATCACAAGGGGCAGGGCTGTGATGTGCTCTGGTGCCTGTGACATCACAAGGAGCGGGGCTATGAAGAGCTCTGGTGCCTGTGACATCACAAGGAGCAGGGCTGTGCTGGGCTCTGGAGCCTGTGACATCATAAGGGTCATGGCTCTGATGTGCTCTGGTGCCTGTGACATCTCAAGGGTCACGGCTGTGATGTGCTCTGGTGCCTGTGACATCACAAGTGACAGGGCTGTGATGTGCTCTGGTGCTTGTGACATCAGAAGTAGTAGGGCTCTGATGTGCTTTGGTGCCGGTGACATCTCAAGGGTCAGGGCTGTGATGTGCTCTGGTGCCTGTGACATCATAAGGAGCAGGGCTGTCATGTGCTCTGGTGCCTGTGACATCACAAGGTGTGAGGTTGTGATGTTCTCTGGTGCCCGTGACATCACAAGGAGCAGGGCTGTCATGTGCTCTGCTGCCTGTGACATCACATGTTGTGGGGCTGTGATGTGCTCTGGTGCCTGAGACATCACAAAGGGCAGAGCTGTGATGTGCGTTGGTCCCTGTGACATCACAAAGAGCAGGCCTCTGAGGTGCTCTGGTGCCTGTGACATCACAACGAGCTGGGCTGTCATGTGCTCTGGGGCCTGTAACATCACAAGTACCGGTGCTGTGATATGCTCTGGTGCCAGTGACATCACAAGGAGCGGGGCTGTGATGTGCTCTGGTGCCTGTGACATCACAAAGAGCACGGCTGTGATTTGCTCTGGCGCCTATGACATCACAAGGTTCAGGGCGATAATGTGCCGTGGTCCCTGTGACATTACAAGGAGAGGGGCTGTGATGTGCTCTGGTGCATGTGACATCACAAGGAGTGGGGGTATGATGTGCTCTGGTGCCAGTGACATCCCAAAGGGCAGAGCTGTGATGTGCTCTGGTCCTAGTGACATCACAAGGAGCAAGGCTCTGATGTGCTCTGGTGCCTGTGACATCACAAAGGGCAGAGCTGTGATGTGCTTTCGTCCTGGTGACATCACAAGGAGCTGGGCTGTGATGTGCTCTGGTGCCTGCGACATCACAATGGTCAGAGCTGTGATGTGCTCTGGTGCCTGTGACATCACAAAGAGCGGGGCTGTGATGTGCTCTGGTGCCTGAGATATCACAAGTTTCAGAGTTGTGATGTGCTTTGGTGCCTGTGACATCACAAGGAGCAAAGCTGTGATGTGCTCTGGTGCCGGTGACATCACAAGGAGCAGGGTTGTCATGTGCCCTGGAGCCCGTGACATCACAAGGGTCAGGGCTGTGATTTGCTCTGGTACCAGTGACATCACGAGGAGCAGGGTTGTGATGTGCTTGGAAACTGTGACATCACAAGGAGCAGGGCTTTGATGTGTTCTGGTTCCTGTGACATCACAATGGTCAGGACTGTGATGTGCTCTGGTTCCTGTGACATCACAAGGAGCAGGGCTTTGATGTGCTCTGGTGCCTGTGACATCACAAGGAGCGGGGCTGTGAAGTGCTCTGGTGCCTGTGACATCACAAGGAGCAGGGTTGTGCTGGGCTCTGGAGCCTGTGACATCATAAGGGTCAGGGCTGTGATGTGCTCTGGTGCCTGTGACATCTCAAGGTTCACGGCTGTGATGTGCTCTGGTGCCTGTGACATCACAAGTGACAGCTCTGTGATGTGCTCTGGTGCCTGTGACATCACAAGGAGCAGGGCTGTGATGTGCTCTGTTGTCTGTGACATCACAAGTGTCAGAGTTGTGATGTGATTTGGTGCCTGTGACTTCAAAAGGAGCAGGGCTGTGATGTTCCGGTGCCTGTGACATCACAAGGAGCGGGGCAGTCATGTGCTCAGGTGCCTGTGACATCACAATGGTCAGGGCTTTGATGTGATCTGATGTGCCTGTGACATCAGGGTCAGGGCTGTGAGGAGCTGTGACATCACAAGGAGCGGGGCTTTGATGTGCTCTGCTGCTTGTGACATCACAAAGAGCGGGGCTGTGATGTGCTCAGGTGCCTGTGACATCAGAAGTGTCAGAGTTTTGATTTGCTTTGGAGCCTGTGACATCACAAGGAGCAGGGCTGTGATGTCCTCGGGTGCCTGTGACATCAAAAGGAGCAGGGCTGTGATGTGCTCTGGTGCCTGTGACATCACATGGAGCAGGGCAGCGATGTCCTCGGGTTCCTGTGACATCAAAAGGAGCGAGGGAGTGAGGTGCTCTGGTGCCTGTGACATCACAAGGGGCAGGGCTGTGATGTGCTCTGGTGCCTGTGACATCACAAGGGTCAGGGCTTTGATGTGCTCTGATGCCTGTGACATCACAAGGAGAGGGGCTGTGATGGGCTCTGGTACCTGTGACATCACGAGGAGCGAGGCTGTGAAGTGCTCTGGTGCCTGTGATATCACAAGGAGCAGGGTTGTGATGTGCTCTGGTGCTTGTGACATCACAAGGAGCGCGCTGTGATGTGCTCTGTTTTCTGTGACATCACAAGTGTCAGAGTTGTGATGTGATTTGGTGCCTGTGACATCACAAGGAGCGGGGTAGTCATGTGCTCTGGTGCCGGTGAAATCACAAGGGTCAGGGCTTTGATGTGCTTTGGTGCCTGTGACACCACAAGTAACAGGGCTGTGATGTGCTCTGGTGCCTGTGACATCACAAGTGTCAGAATTGTAATGTGCTCTAGTGCCTGTGACATCACAAGGGGCAGGGCTGTGATGTGCTCTGGCAACTGTGACATCACAAGGGTCAGGGCGTTGATGTGCTGTGGTCCCTGTGACATCACAAGGAGCGGGGCTGTGATGTCCTCTGGTGCGTGTGACATCACAAGGAGCGGGGTTCTCATGTGCTAGGTGCCTCTGGCATCACAAGGGTCAGGGATTTCATGTGCTCTGGCACCTGTGACACCACAAGGAGCGGGGCTGTGAAGTGCTCGAGTGCCTGTGACATCACAAGGAGCAGGGCTGTGCTGGGCTCTGGAGCCTGTGACATCATAAGTGTGACATCATAAGTGGTAGGGCTCTGATGTGCTTTGGTGCCGGTGACATCTCAAGGGGTCAGGGCTGTGATGTGCTCTGGTGCCTGTGACATCACAAGGAGCAGGGCTGTCATGTGCTCTGGTGCCTGTGCCATCACAAGGTATCACAAGGAGCAGGGCTGATTGCTCTGGTGCCTGTGACATCACAAGGAGCAGGGCTGTGATTGCTCTGGTGCCTGTGACATCACAAGGAGCAGGCTGTGATTTGCTCTGGTCCTTGACATCACAAGGGTCAGGCTGTGATGTGCTCTGTGCCTGTGACATCACAAGGACCTGGCTGGATGTGCTCTGGGCCTGTGACATCACAAGGTCAGGGCTGTGATGTGCTCTGGTCCTGTGACATCACAGGGCAGGCTGTGATGTGCTCTGTGCCCGTGACATCAAGGGTCAGGGCTGTGATGTCTGTGTCCTGTGACATCACAAGGCAGGCTTGATGTGCTCTGGCCTGTGACATCCAGGAGCAGGCTGTGATGTGCCTGGTGCCTGTGACATCAAAGGGTAGGGCTGTGATGTGTCTGGTCCTGTGACATCACAAGGTCAGGCTGTGATGTCTGTGCCTGTGACATCACAAGGTCAGGGCTGTGATGTGCTCTGGCGTGATCATCACAAGGGTCAGGCTGTGATGTGCTAGCTGTAGTCCTGTGACATACAAGACAGGGCTGTGATGTGCTCTGGCTGTGACATCACAAGAGCAGGGCTGTGATGTGCTCTGGTCCTGTGACATCCAAGGAGCGGGCGATGTGCCTGTGCCTGGACATCACAGGGCAGGGCTGATGTGCTGCGCCTGTGACATCACAAGGGTCAGGCTGTGATGTGCTCTGTGCCTGTGACATCACAAGGCAGGCTGTGATGTGCTCTGGTCCTGTGACATCCAAGGAGCAGGGCTGTGATGTGCTTTCTGGTGCCTGTGACATCACAAGGGCAGGGCTGTGATGTGCTCTGGTGCCTGTGACATCAAAGGGCAGGGCTGTGATGTCTCTGGTGCCTGTGACATCACAGGGCAGGGCTGTGATGTCCTGGTGCTGTGACATCACAAGGGTCATGGCTGTGATGTGCTCTGGTGCCTGTGACATCACAAGGTCAGGCTGTGATGTGCCTGTGCCTGTGACATCACAAGGAGCAGGGCTGTGATGTGCTCTGGTGCCTGTGACATCACAGAGCAGGGAGTGTGTACGTGCCTGTGACATCACAGGCAGGCTGTGATTGCTCTGTGCCTGTGACATCACAAGGTCAGGCTGTGATGTGCTCTGCCTGTGACATCACAAGGCAGAGGCTGTGTGCTCTGGTGCCTGTGACATCACAAGGGCAGGGCTGTGATGTGCTCTGGTCCTGTGACATCACAAGGGCAGGGCTGTGATGCTCTGGTGCCTGTGACATCACAAGGTCAGGGCTGTGATGTGCTCTGGGCCTGTGACATCAAGGCAGGCTGTGATGTGCTCTGTGCCTGTGACATCAAGGAGCAGGGCTGTGATGTGCTCTGGTCCGTGACATCAAAAGTCAGGGCTGATTGTGCTGGTGCCTGTGACATCACAAGGTCAGGCTGTTTGTCTGGTGCCTGTGACATCAAAGTGGTCAGGCTGTATGTGTCTGGTCCTGTGACATCACAGACGGTCGATGCCTATTGACATCACAAGAGCAGGGCTGTGATGTGCTCGGCCTGTGACATCACAAGGCAGAGGCTGTGATGTGCTCGGCCTGTGACATCACAAGGCAGGCTGGCATGCGGTCAAGGCTGCTCTGGTGCCTGTGACATCACAAGAGCAGGGCTGTGATGTGCTCTGGTGCCTGTGACATCACAGGCGGGCTGTGATGTGTCTGGTGCCGTGACATCACAAGGGCAGGGCTGTGATTGCTCTGGTGCCTGTGACATAAAGGCAGGGCTGTGATGTGCTCTGGCCTGTGACATCAAAGGGCAGGGCTGTGATGTGCTTCGGTGCCTGTGACATCACAAGGAGCAGGCTGTGATGTGCTCTGGTGCCTGTGACATCACAGGGCAGGCTGTGATGTGCTCTGGTGCCTGTGACATCACAAGGAGCAGGGCTGTGATGTCTCTGTGCCTGTGACATCACAAGGGCAGGGCTGTGATGTGCTCTGTGCTGTGACATCACAAGGTAGGCAGGGCTGTGATGTGCTCTGTCCTGTGACATCACAAGGGCAGGGCTGTGATGTCTCTGGTGCTGTGACATCACAAGGCAGGGATGTGTGCTGGTGCCTGTGACATCACAAGGAGCAGGGCTGTGATGTGCTCTGTGCCTGTGACATCAAAGGACTAGGATGTGACTCGCAGCTGTGACATCACAGGCGAGGGCTGGATGTGCTCTGGCCTGTACATCACAGGCAGGGCTGTGATGCTCTGTGCCTGACATCAGGGCAGGGCTGTGATGCTCTGTCCTGTGACATCACAGGAGGCTGATGTGCTCTGTCTGTGACATCAAGGCAGGGCTGTGATGCTCTGGTGCCTGGACATCAGGGGCTGTGATGTCTCTGTCCTGACATCACAGGCGGGCTTGATGTCCTGTGCCTGTGACATCAGCAGGCTGTGTGCTCTGTGACCTGATGCATCGGCGGCTCGTTGCGCTGGTATGCTGAATCGGGCTTGAGTGCTTGTCTGCATCGCGTATTTGCTACACCAAGGGAGTTGCTCAGGGCGTGTGCTCTGGTGCCTGTGACATCCCATGGAGCAGGCTGTGATGTGCTCTGGGCCTGTGACATCACAAGAGGGCTGATGTTAGTGCCTGTGACATCTGGTGGGCTTGATGCCAGTGACATCACAGGGCAGGGCTGTGATGTGTCTGGTGCCTGTGACATCAAAGGCAGGGCTGTGTGATCTGTGCTGGGCACTGACATCACAGGGTCAGCTGTGTAGCGCTGTCCTGTGACACTAAGCAGGGCTGTGATGTCTTGTCCTGTGACATCACAAGCAGGCTTGATGTGCTCTGTGCCTTGACATCAAGGGAGGCTGTGATTGCTTGTGCTGTGAATCCAAGGGCGGCTGTATGTCCTCTGCCTGTGACATCAAGAGCAGGCTGTGTGTCTCTGCTGTGACATCACAAGGCAGGCTGTGATGTGTCTGTCGTGACTCCAAGGGGATGTGCTCTGTGCCTGTGAATCACAGGCAGGTGTGTGTGGCCTGTGCATCATAGAGTGCATGTGCCTGTGCCGTGATTCACAAGGGCAGGCTGTGATGTCTGGCCTGGACATCACAAGGGCAGGGTTGATGTGCTCTGGTCCTGTGACATCACAAGAGCAGGCTGTGATCTTCCTTGGCTCCATGACATCGATGTGTGCCTAGCTGTAGCTCAGGCTGAGCTGTGTGTGCTGTGACATCACAAGGAGGTGATGTTGGTGCTGTGACATCAAGGAGAGCTGATGTCTCTGCTTGACATCACAAGGCGGCTAGTGCCTGGTGGCTCACAGGAGGCTGTGATCCTGGTGGTCTAGGGCAGGCTGTGATGCTGCTTGACATCCAGGCGTGTTGCTGTGACATCAGGGGCTTGTGTCTTGCTCACAGGGCTGATTGGCTGTGTAAGGTGTATTTCTTCATCAAGGGATGTCTGCGACAAGGCGTGAGGTTGTGCTGTCTGTGTGTGAACGAGCTAGTGTGCTGCTGCCCTGAACCGCCGGGAGCTCGGCCTGAGCTTGAGCTGGAGCTGAACGCGCCAGGAGCGGCGGCTGAGGCCCAGATGGAGCAGGGACCCATCCAGTCCCGGCAGGAGCCCGGGCCGGAGCAGGGGGTGCCTGAGTGACGGCCCGAGCCCGTGGAAGCCCCTGCAGGGCCATGGAAGTGGCTCCTGGCGGGACTTGTGAGCCTGTGGGGGATCCCTGCTGGAGCAGTCTGTTCCTGAGGGGCTGTGTCCCGTGGGAGGGATCCCAGGCTGAAGCAGGACAAGGATTCCTGTCCCTGAGGGGGAGGCTGTGACATGACCTGACTGTGACCACCATGCCCTGTGCCTCTGGGTGGGGAGAGGGGAGGGAATATGGGAGAAAGTTAAGCCTGGGAAGAAGGGAGATTTGGCTAACTTGTGTGATAACTGATAAAAGATTTGTGTTAATCATAAAAGTATTGGGGTTTGTATAAACCAGAATACTAAGGGCTGAAGTCAAGCATAGACACTAGATAGAGGAAAATATATGATTAAATCATTCTGTTGTAAATCCCCCTGTTATGAATATTATGTTTTCTAAATAAGTCTACTACCAGTTTGCAAAATCAGACTTTCCAATAGATTTTACAAAATGATACTGCCTGCCTTTGTTTGATCAATGCTGCCTATGTACAAAGACCAGACTTCCCAATTTTTGCTGGTTTTTGTCTACCAAGACCAGATAGTTATCTATGAGACTATCGCCCAGATGTTTATTCGATCACTACTGCTTACCTGGCAAAATTATGACAGCAAAAAAACATTGATTATAACGAGAAACCATACTATAGGAAGAGGCTACAAACCAAGGTTTGATGGAGCGTGGAGTGGGCGGTGACCCCCCACGTTCCCCAGTGCTGCTTGCTCTGTCTATATAAAATAAAGCAATATAAATTTTGTTAAATATTGAGACTTTTTGTTTCTCATTTATAACAATTTGGTGCCAAACCTGGGACGTCCTTGGAGCCCTGAGAGGCACTGTGATTTCAGGGAGGCTCCCCACTACTGTGGCCCTGGTTGGTCAGTGGTTCTCGGGACCCACTGGTTTTAAGTCTGAATGACCCATGAAGGGGTTCAAGTTCCTGTGATCCACAAAGAAATGAAGATAAGACAAGTAGATTGCCAGAAATACCACCAGAAAGCCCTTTGGGAATAATACTAAGATGTTGGGACACAGGGGAGTTATACAAAGGCCATCTAAAGAAAAATTGTAAAGAGAGGATAGGGGACAAGAAAATGTTCCAGGAGGATGAATAGGGGCATGAGGAACTAACTGTATGTACTGGGGACCTTACCATCTAAAGGGCCCTTGATAAAACTAAGAATTGGTCCCCGGGGAGGGGAGGTGGAATTTTTAGTAGATACAGGAGCCAAAAAATCCACAATTAAACATCCACCAAAAAGGTGCAAACCTAGCACTCGTAGTTGGAGCAAAAGGTGAACCATCTTGGGTCCCTGTTATTAAAATGTGCAAACTGAGACATAGAGCAAAACTGAATGAAATGATCTGTCAGAGGCAGAAAATAATTTTTTGGGGAGGGATTTAATAATAGCACTGCATTTGAAAACTGAAGTATCCCAAGGGCAACTTACAATTTATGCCTTAACCCAAAAGGATGAGGAACAAATATGTCCTGAGGTGTGGCATACCCCTGGGGAAATAGGGAAGTTAAAAATAAAACCTACAAAAGTGAAAATCACTGTTCCCGATCTGACTATCCGAGTTTTTCAATATCCAATATCACTGGAAGTGAGATGGGGCCTTAAGCCTGTCATAGAAAACTTTTTGCAACAAGGCACTTTAGAACCACATATGTCCCCACATAATACTCCTATTTTCCCTGTCAAAAAGACAGACAGGAATTACAGATTGGTACAAGATTTGAGGACTATAAACCAACAAACTGTTACCAAATTTTCTGTAGCAGCAAACCCTTACACTCCCTTAAATCAGCTGTCCCCTGACTACACTTGGTACAGTGCAATAGATCTAAAAGATGCCTTCTGGGCATGCCCATTAGCAAAAAGTAATAGAGATTATTTTGCCTTTGAATGGGAAGACCCTGATAAGGGCAGAAAACAACAATTGCATCAGACAGTATTGCCTCAGGGCTTTACAGAATCCCCCAACCTCCTCGGGCAAGCCCTAGAAGAATTGATGCAGTCTTTTGAGCCACCAGAAGGGGTGAAATTGTTACAATATGTAGATAAGCCATTAATAGCAGGAAAAGACAAGAAATCTACTAGAAATGGGACTATAAAATTTTTAAACTTTTTGAGACAACAGGGTTTGAAGGTATCCGAAGCTAAATTACAATTCACAAAACCAGAAGTAAAATATTTAGGACATTGGCTAAGTAAAGGGAAAAAGAACCAGGATCCTAATAGAGTCTCTGGAATACTAAGCCTGGGACCTCCAAAGACCAAACAAGAAGTGAGGAAAAGTTTGGGACTGCTCAGTTACTATCGTCAGTGGATAGAGGGATTTAGTGAGAAAGTGAAATTGCTAGGATGCTAAAAGTTTTCTCCTGGATTTGGAGAGACCATTTGAATTATCTGTAAACACCTCTGATCAAACAGCATATGGGGTGCTCACTCAGGAATGGGGAGGCAGTTGAAGGCCAGTGGGATATTATTCCAAACTGCTGCACCCTGTCAGTCGGGGCTGGCCCACATGTCTACAGGCCCGAGTGGCCACAGCACTTTTAACTGAAGAAGCCCAAAAAGTCACCTTTGGGGGTACACACCCCCCATAATGTAAAGGGAATTCTGAATCAAAAATCTGAAAAATGGCTAACTGATGCCCCAATATTAAACTATGAAGCTGTTCTAATCACTTCCCCAGTCAGAGAGCTAAAGCAACAACTGCTCAAAGTCCTGCACTATTCCTATATGGGGATCCATGAGAAAATTTAGAACATGATTGTGTGGACATTACAGAGTTACAAATAAAAATTGGACCTGACCTGGGGGAAGTTGAATTTAAGGATGGAGTAAAATTGTTTATAGACGGGTCTTCCAGAGAAGTAGAAGGAAAAAGAAAATCGGGACATGCCATAGTAGGAAGAGAAGAATTAAAATCAGTAGAATCCGGACCCTTAAACGCAACATGGTGCTCAGGCTTGTGAACAATTCACTCTTTACAGGGCACTATCTCACTTAAAGGGTTTTAAAGGGACCATATATACAGATTCTAAGTATGCCTATGGCGTAATCCACACATTCAGTAAAATTTGGGAAAAAAGCAGGTTAATTAACACTCAAGGATGGGGATTGATACATCAAGAATTAATTGTTAGAATACTAGAGGTTCTCAGGGGCCCCACTGAAATTGCTGTGGTCCACATAAGAGGGCACCAAAAAGGAACAAGCTATCATACAAGAGGGAATAATCTGGCTGACAAAGAAGCAAAAAAAGCAGCATTGAAGCAAAAACCAGTTTCTGTATTAAGTGCTACAGTTAGAGATCCCAGCTCCAACCAGGAATTACAGAAGCTATTTACCCCTCAGGAAAAAGAAGCCATAAAGAAATTAAAGGCAGAATAGCATGAGAATAAATGGGTTTTACCAGATGGTAGGGAAATTTTATCTAAAACCCAGGCCAGACAAATTAGTGAACAATTACATCAACAAACTCATTGGGGAACCAAAGCACTAGCAGACCAATTTTTAAAATTTTTTGGATGCATTGACATTTTTGATATTGCAAAGCAGAGCGTCCAGAGTTGTTTAACTTGTCAGAAAATTAATAAAAAAAGTATGCGACAAAGTCCATCAGGACGATGGAAAACTGCTTACAGACCCTTTGAAAGAATATAAACAGATTTTACAGAATTACCAAAAATAGGAAGGTGGAAATATTTACTAGTAACAGTAGACCAATTAACCCACTGGGTAGAGGCATACCCTGCAGCTGGAGCCACATCACAAGTGGCAGCCAAAATATTGATAGAACACGTAATACCAAGGTATGGCCTGGTCCGAGCAATAGACTCAGATCAGTGGACGAACTTTGCATCAAAGGTGCTTAAGTGACTGACCTCAGCACTAGGCATCAGCTGGGAGTATCATACACCCTGGCACCCTCAGAGTTCTGGGAGAGGTGAAAGGATGAATCAAACGTTAAAACAACAGCTGTCAAAATTAACGACTGAGAATAAAATGCCATGGACAAAGTGCCTCCCACTAGCCCTGTCCAATATACGAACGATGCCAAATTTGAAAACAGGGATTTCACCACATGAAATGCTCTATGGTATGCCTTGTCCTAAAGGAGCACACCTTGATCCAGCCTTAGTTCAGGACCCTTCCCTCCAGAATTACATAACAATCAACAAAAACTTGCAAGAATTAAGGAAGAAAGGAATTTTAGCTCAAACCGTCCCTCTAGGATTGGCCATACATAAGATTAAGCCAGGACAATGTGTTAATTAAAGTATGGAAAGAAGAAAGTCTAGATCCAAAATGGGAAGGACCATATTTAGTTCTGTTAACGACTGAAACAGCTGTATGGACAGCTGAAAAGGGATGGACACATGTAAGTATAGTCAAAGGTCCTGTAACCCCTCCTACTGCAGGTTGGGCAGTGACATCTGAGCCTGGAGACCTCACGGTTGGAATTCAGAGACTTGATGTTGATACTGAATCAATTTGTCTCAAAGTTCACCCAGTCAGGACTGAAAGTCACCTGTCCTCAACCTGGGTGTGACTGTAACCCATTCATCAAAAAAGGTGTCCATATTGTACTGAGTTGTGGTGGTGTCATTCCTATGGTGGGCATCTTCCATTCGCATTATGTGTCCATCGTAAAAGAAACCAACATAAGGAAACTGTTAAGGTACTTAATACCCTATCAGCACAAGGAAAAATCAAAATCGATAATCATAACTGGTGGAAGTTATTTGAGAATGGAAAGAGAGGAAAAAGGAAAGCCAGAGCAGAGGAATTGGCAAAAGGGTGCCCGAAAGGGTTGCATATACCGTGCTGTTTCAGTTGTACCTAATACTGGAACATTAGAGCTAAAAGCTGGGACAAAATTAAGAAATGCCACCAAAAGAGAAAGACAAAGTGGGAGACCCCAGGACATACTCCCTGCTGCTGAGAAGATTAAACAAACCTTGGCTACTGGCAGCAAGCCCATAGGCCTTGAGGGAGGCAGAGGGATGAAATTAGTCATGGAAGTCATCCTATTGCTAATTATGATGCTTGTTCCAAGTGTTACCAGATAATTGGGTATGGCAGAGCATGGTATCCACCCTTGCCTTCCACACACATATCAATTCGACCTGCTATAATAGGCACAACTTAGAAACTTGCACTATTACAGGAAAAAGTTACTGGGTAGCGACCAGTTTGGGAAAAGGAGGGTGGGCTCCATCGGCATACCAAAGTTGCCCAGTAGGAGAAGCATACCTCTGCTTCACAAAAGAAGGTATGTGAGGATATTCAGATCAGGCAGGAGGTGCAAGATCACTATAAGGAGGAATTGATAAAGAATATAACTAAAACGTTCAAGGGAACAAGGACAAATCGTGACGGAAGTTTTAACTTGTACGAGAAATTGAAACAACAATCTGGCAAATGGGACTTACCCACCTCAGGAAAAGAATTTATTTGTGGAATTAATCAAAGTAATTACTACTGAACTTAACTGACTGTTGGATCTGTGGAGGAATGCAGATGATTGATTACAGCCATGGAGCGGGAGGGATTAGGCCCAGAGCAGTTGCTGCAGTGGAATCAAATGGAAATATCGAGGGGAGTGAATAGACCTAAAGGAGGAGTTCTAAGTCATGAGGTAACAGGAGAGGTATGTATAACACGTCAGGGAACTAACTTTACCCAATATGTGGGGCATATCCCCTCTAAGACTATCCTGATTACAAATACAAGCAGTCAGCCTTGGTGGCCCGAAGCTCCAAAAGGATATTGGGGAAAGTTAAGTAAAGGTAATTGTATAAAGAACAATTTTACAGGACTATGCTGGTATAATAAGAATAGAGCTAATCCATACAAAGAAGTAAAAAGTGTAAGAACCTACTGGCAACAACCTGAATCACTTAAACTAAACTGGAAAGCCCCAGACAAAATATTTTGGATCTGAGGGAAAACAGCTTATAATATCCTACCAAAAAGATGGAGGGGGACATGTACTCTAGGATGATCCAGCCTGCGTTTTTTACATTACCAAAGAAAAAGGTAATAGAGTGTTAGGAGTTTCCTTGTATAAAGCTTTGTATCAAAAGAACCCTGTCCTAAAACCAGGACAGATTTTGGCGCCCAACTGAGGCTGAGGCATTAAAGGTGAGTTAAGAGAGGAGTAGCAGCTCTTAAGCGGCAACATGTTGTCTAGTTTAATCTGGTTTGGGCTCCACATGGTTACAGATATTTCTCTCCCATTTGCAAGCCCTTTTTTGAATATGGGCCCCCTCACCAAATTTATTGTAGCTATGATCCGATTTGTGTTTTGGATTGATTTTGTCAGGAATTCATGGGTCTTTAATTTTTCTGGAAATTTGCCACATGGATCCAGAGCTATCGTACTCTAACTCCGTGTTTCTGGGGTTATTTCAAGAATGGTACTTACTGTGAGGCAATGAATGCAAGGGAAATTTTCTCTCAACCTGTCACCCAGTTTTTGAGGCTACCCCACCAGTTTTCAAGGATTTCAGATTTGCTTTAATTGCTAGTATTATTATTCCGTGGCTGGTGTTGCTGATGGGCCTGCTTTACTTAGCATTCAGAAACAAGGGAATACTGGCTTGGATAACAACCGTCAAACATGCTGCCCCAGACCCTGCCCCTGTCCCAGGGAGTAGGGATGCTGCCCCAGAGCCTGCCCCTGTCCCTGAGACTAGAGATGCTGCCCCAGAGCCTGGTGTTGCCCCACAGCCCACTGCAGAAATGAACCAGCCAGAGTGGGTGGGGGTTCTAGTGAAGGAGATACGGGACATGGGCCAGGTGTTGAAGGAGCAGGGCCAAGTGCTGAAGGAGCACCTTTCCCCAGCTAGTGAGAAACCCTCCCCTGCCTAAAGAGGAGAGTCTGATGGTGCTGCAGTGGAACCCATAGATGTTACATCTGTCCAGGTTCCAGCTGGATCACAGGGCAGCCACAGCCAGCAGCAGTTGCCCCTGTGGAAACTAGGAAATCTAAGATTAAAACAAAGCACCTAGATAGTGGGGATCAGCCAGGAGGGTCCTCACAGTCAGCAAGGGAGCCAGAGGTTGAGATTGTCACCGAGTCTCTCTCATATGACACTCTCCGTAACCTGCGAAAAGACATTGTGCGACAGGGCCGGGAGCCTTTTACAACCTGGTTACTTTGTGTCTGGGACCTTATGGGGAGAGGTGTACAACTGGATGGCACTGAGGCCAGGAATTTGGGATCCTTGTCCCAGGACTCAGGTGTGGACCAGACATTCGTAAGGGAGCAAGGCCTCCTTTCCCTTTGGGAACGGCTTCTAATGAGTGTGAGAGAGAAGTTTATCCACAAGAGAGAATGCAGGAGCACCACCATAGAATGCGCTGGAAGACCATTGATGAAGGGATCCAGCAGCTGAGGAAGTGGCAGTATTAGAGGTACTCTTTGGGATGGATGGACAGCATGACAATGACCCTGACAAGGTCAGGTGCACAGGGCAGATGTTGTGGGATCTGGCAACTCTGGGGCCATCTGAATTTACTACCTACATTGCACTGATTAGGGCTGATGACCACCGAGAGACAGTAGGTTCTGTTGCCAGCAAGCTCAGAAATTTTGACAGTATGATTAATGGCCCAGTGCAGGCCAAGGTCTCTGCTGTGGCCAGGGACCTCCAACAGGTCCAAGAGGAGATGAAGGGATGAGAGGGTTGAAAGGAGAGGTGAGGGAGATTATAAGGGAGGAGATAAGGAAGATCAATGCAGCACCAGTACGAGTCACAGGCCCCAAATTCACACCCAACGCCCCCAGCTAGGGACAGAGGATACACCTCACGAACTGACCTGTGGTTCTTCCTGCGAGACCATGGGGAAGACATGGAAAAATGGGATGGGAAGCCCACTTCTGTCCTGGCAGCACGGGTGCGTCAGCTCAGGGAGGAAATGCCAACCGAGGGAACCGCGCTAAAATGAAGGTAGCCTCGACCTCCCACAACCAAGGTGCAGGGTACTACAGAAGGGAGGATGATCTGTCAGATCCCTGGAAGGGACCTCCACTATGTATGCCCAGGAAGGAAATAACAACCAGGGCTAGAGGGGCCCTGCCTCTAGCCAGGAGAGGCATGGGATAACAGGATTTACTGGGTAGTGTGGGTGCGATGGCCTGGCACATCAAAGCCACAGAAACATAGAATGTTAGGTGATACTGGTTCAGAATGCACCCTGATACCATCAGAACATGTGGGAAGGTACCTGTTTCCATTGTTGGGGTGACAGGGGGATCGCAGGAATTTACTTTGCTGGAAGCTGAGATTAGCCTGACAGGAAGGGGTGGCAGAAACATCCGATTGTAACTGGCCCAGGGGCACTGTGCATTCTAAGCATAGACTTCCTCAGGAATGGCTACTACAAAGATCCAAGGGGATTCAGGTGGGCTTTTGGAATAGCTGCTGTATCGGCAGAGAGTATTAAGCAGTTGAACACCTTGCCTGGACTGTCAGAAAATCCATCTGCAGTAGGACTCCTGAAAGTGACAGAGCAACAGGTACCAATTGCCACCATGACAGTGCACCGCCCGGCAGTACCGGACAAATCGAGATGCTGTGATCCCCATCCACAAGATGATCCGTGAGCTGGAGAGCCAAGGGGTGGTGAGCAAAACCCACTCACCCTTCAACAGCCCCATCTGGCCTGTGCGCAAGTCTGAGGGGAATGGAGATTGACTGTGGACTATCGTGCCTTGAATGAAGTGACTCCACCGCTGAGCGCAGCCGTGCCGGACATGCTGGAGCTGCAGTACGAGCTGGAGTCCAAGGCAGCGAAGTGGTATGCTACCATTGACATTACAAATGCATTTTCTCCATTCCTTTGGCAGCAGAGTGCAGGCCTCAGTTTGCTTTCACCTGGAGGGTGTGCAGTACACCTGGAACCGACTGCCCCAGGGTGGAAACACAGCCCTACCATCTGCCATGGGCTGATCCAGGCTGCACTGGAAAAGGGTGAGGCCCCAGAACATTTGCAATACATTGATGACATCATTGTATGGGGAACACGGCAACAGAGGTCTTTGAGAAGGGAGAGAAAATCATCCAGATTTTGCCGGAAGCTTGCTTTGCCATCCAGAAAAGCAAAGTCAAAGGACCTGCTCGAGAGATCCAGTTCCTGGGAGTGAAGTGGCAAGACGGACGGCGTCAGGTCCCCACTGAGGTCATTAATAAGATCACTGCAATGTCAGCACCAACAAGCAAGAAGGAAACACAAGCTTTCCTAGGTGCCATAGGCTTTTGGAGAATGCATATCCCTGAATACAGCCAGATTGTGAGCCCTCTCTACCTGGTCACCCGCAAGAAGAATGATTTCCACTGGGGCCCTGAACAGCAGCAAGCCTTCGCCCAGATCAAGCAGGAGATGGCTCATGCTGTAGCCCTTGGCCCCAGTCAGGACAGGACCAGAGGTAAAGAATGTTCTCTACTCTGCAGCCGGGAACCATGGTCTGTCCTGGAGCCTTTGGCAGAAGGTGCCTGGTGAAACTCGAGGCCGACCCCTGGGATTCTGGAGCAGAGGTTACAGAGGTTCTGAAGCCAATTACACTCCAGACGGAGAAGGAAATCTTGGCTGCCTATGAAGGAGTTCAAGCTGCCTCAGAGGTAATTGGCACAGAAGCACAACTTCTCTTGGCACCCAGACTGCCAGTGCTGGGGTGGATGTTCAAAGGAAAGGTTCCTTCTACCCACCATGCCACCGACGCCACATGGAGTAAGTGGATTGCCCTCATCACGCAGCGCGCCCGCATTGGTAACCCAAATCGCCCTGGGATTTTGGAGATAATTACAAACTGGCCAGAAGGTGAAGATTTTGGTCTCGCCGAGGAGGAGGAGCAGAAGCAAGTGTCCCGAGCTGAAGAAGCCCCACCGTACAACCAGCTGCCAGCAGATGAAAACGTGCTCGCTCTTTTCACCAACGGTTCCTGTCGCATCGTGGGAATGAATCGGAAGTGGAAAGCAGCCGTATGGAGCCCCACATGACAGGTTGCACAAGCTACTGAAGGAGAAGGTGGATCAAGCCAACTTGCTGAACTCAAAGCTGTTCAGCTGGCCTTGGACATTGCTGAGAGAGAAATGGCCAAAGCTCTACCTCTACACTGATTCATGGATGGTAGCCAATGCTCTGTGGGGCTGGCTGGATAGGTGGAAAAAGGCTGACTGGCAACGTAGAGGAAAGCCAATCTGGGCTGCTGATGAGTGGAAAGACATTGCCACTCGGATAGAGAAGCTACCCGTGAAAGTCCGCCATGTGGATGCCCATGTTCCCAAGAGTCGGGCTAGTGAAGAACACCGGCAAACGAGCGGGTAGATCAGGCTGCACAGATAGAGGTGTCAAAGATAGACTTAGATTGGGAACACAAGGGAGAATTGTTCCTGGCTCGATGGGCCCATGATGCCTCAGGTCATCAGGGCAGAGATGCCACCTATAAGTGGGCACGAGACCGAGGGGTGGATCTAACCATGGACAGTATTTCCCAGGTTATCCATGACTGTGAGCGTGTGCTGCCATCAAGCAAAGCCAAGCGGGTGAAGCCCCTCTGGTATGGTGGGCGATGGTCCAAATACAAGC
This sequence comes from Muscicapa striata striata, assembly GCA_030060385.1. Lineage (NCBI taxonomy): Eukaryota > Metazoa > Chordata > Aves > Passeriformes > Muscicapidae > Muscicapa > Muscicapa striata. The sequence continues at coordinate 28,779 of JAREIS010001002.1, forward strand.
ACGGAGTGGCCTGGCAGATTGACTACATCACACTGCCTCAGACCCGCCAAGGCAAGTGCTACGTGCTGACCATGGTGGAAGCCACCACCGGGTGGTTGGAGACCTACCCTGTGCCCCACGCTACTGCTAGGAACACCATCCTAGGCCTGGAAAAACAAGTCCTTTGGAGACATGGTACCCCTGAGAGAATTGAGTCAGACAACGGGACTCAAACAGCCTTGTTAGCACCTGGGCTAAAGAACATGGCATTGAGTGGGTGTACCATATTCCCTACCATGCACCAGCGGCTGGGAAAGTCGACGGTGCAATGGCCTGTAAAAACCACCTTAAAAGCACTTGGTGGGGGATTTTTAGAACTGGGAGATTAATTTACCAAGGCCACATGGTTAGTGAATACCCGAGGTTCCACTAACCGAGCAGGTCCTGCCCAATCTGAGCCTTTGGGAACACAGATGGAGATAAGGTCCCAGTGGTACACCTGAGAGGCATGTTAGGGAAAACTGTTTGGGTGAACTCTGCCTCCAGCAAAGACAATCCTGTTCGTAGGGTGGTTTTCGCTCAAGGACCAGGTTGCACTTGGTGGGTGATGCAAAAGGATGGAGACCCGATGCATTCCCCAAAGGAGACCTTGTTCTAGGGTGAATTATCTATGATACTGTGCCTGTAACTGCCTGTATGTATATGATTTAAAGGTTTTAATTTTGTAGCATGTTGGCATGGGAAAATTTCAGGGGTGGATAATGTTGAAGGTTGGGATTGTGACTAGATAAAGGAAAATATATGATTAAATCATTCTGGTTTTAATCCCCTGTTACGAATATTATGTTTTCTAAAATAAGTTGTACCTACTACCAGTCTGCAAAATTACTTTCCCATAGTCCGACAGATTTTGCAAGCTCAGAATTCCTCCCTCCGTTGATCAAAAACCGACTTCCTGATTTTGTTATCGTTACCTAGCGCTGCATTGCTTCGTCTATATAAAATAAAGCATCTGAATCTGCTGAATATCGAGACTTTTGGCTTCTCATTTATAACACTGTTGTGCTCTCATTTGCCTGATGATAAATTCAACTAATTCCCTCAAGTCAAGTATGTTGTGCCCTGACCAGTAACTGAACTGTCCCCACCCTTTTCCAAACCCTCAAGCCTTTCATTCTGTGTTCTGTTCCAAGCCCAGGGTGAGGAGCGAAGTGACAGAGAGGTATCGGCCTCTCACAAACATCCATTGCTCCAACACCGGCTCCTGCGAAGCTGAAGCTAGGTCGGGTCCCATCTCGGATTTACCCAACTCCCAGCGCCTCAGCTCCTGCTC
>JAREIS010001003.1:0-91305 GCA_030060385.1 Muscicapa striata striata
AAGTAAATGCTTAAGTAACTTCAGTTAATGTATTAAGTTTAAATATGTGTCTGTCCAACACAACCCCAGAAAAACTCCTTTTCACTTGTTTAGCTATCCTTGTAGTTATATTGTTACTGTAAATTTGTCTGTGCTTTGCCATGATTACCCATTTGTTCCTGAATGAAGCAGGTGAAGTTTTGCTCTGATGACTGGGTGAAAGGAGCAGGGCTGGCCAAGACCCTCCTGAAATAGTCAAGGGCAAGGCTGGGTTGGCCTCTGTGTTTGCCACCAAGAAGATTTTTAGCTCTGCTGCTGGCTGCAATCCAGCAGGCGTTGAGCGGTGGGGACACACGCTGTGCCAGACCTTGATGAAAGGGATGACCTTCTCTGCTACCAGAGGGCCCCCAGGAGGAGAAAATGGGCCAAGTAGCCTGCAAGGGATATGAGTCTCAGAATGGTACAGTTTGGATGGTTTGTTTAGTGAATTGGAATTTAGCATCAGGGATGAAAAAGTTTTTTGGTGCTAATCATGGTGTCTTGTTTTCTCCATGCATTTCACACATCATTAATAAGTCTGTTAAGGGAATTTTTATGGTTGTAAGAGGAGGGGGAGATGTAGGAGTCAGGGGTCTCTCTGGAGTCAGAGTGCAGAGACTGAATAAGTTTTAGAGTGAGTTCTAAAGCTTTTAGTAAGTAAAAGGTTTCAAATGCCACAGTAGTAGAGTGTGTTCTACTGAAGGTTGCAAACATAGTGATATCTTCAGTAGAGGCTCCAGGCCTACGATTGCAGAAAGGACTTAGACATAATAGAGTTATAGTAAGAATATGGCTTACATTTCTTAGATATAACAAGACAGAGTTTATGCGTAGTGTTATACGTAACCTGGTGTGCTAAGGAACTAGAGTTCTAATAGGTTAAAGAGTGGTGGTCTGAGTTGCATCTCAGCTTGTTGGAAAAATCCTATATAACAATATGTATTGGGGAGAGTTGTTGTTTTTAGCTATTGGCTTTTGCCAGGGCTTCTAGCCATTTGCTTATTGCTAATTGCTACTGCTATTGCTATTGCTTGCCATTGCCTCTTGAGACTGATGTGCTTTGTAATAAGACATGCTTTGTAATAAATAACCTTTTTAACTATTGGCTGCTTTACTTATTTAAGATTACCCGACAAGTAGAAGCTGATAGAGCTCTGGAGTTTGGTGCCTATAAAGCACCGGGGGTCAGAAAGAACCGCCCAGGTTTCCACCACACTGTCTCCAAAATCTTGGGTCTTTGCCCCAAACCATCACCATTTGGCTATGAAAGACACTCTTTAATAATAGAAAATCAAAATTGTGTGATCACTAAAGTTGGAAAAGACCTCCAAAACCATTAAGTATTCCTGGATGCCACCAGAAGACAGGATTGAAAGCAGAAGATTTTCTGGGGTTTAAAGTAAATAAATCCACTCTCCCTAAGGAATTCCTAGTGTTGGTTTGTGTCCCAATGGATGTTCCTGACCCTGCCCACAGGGAGACAGGATATGATGCAGAGCCCCCCCAGCCAGGTATCTTCCCAACAGGGATCACCAGGGCCAGGGATCACCAGGGCTCTGCCCAACGGGGGTCACTGGGGATCATCCAACACCGATCCTCCCATGGGGGATGGAGCTGGAGCAGAGCACGAAGCTCTTCCCACACTCGGGGCACTCACAGGGCTTCCCTTAGTGGAGCCTCCGTTGGTGTTGGGTCAAGTGAGAGCTCCGGGTCCCTTCGTGTCTCCATCCCTCGATCGGGCCTCTCCCTGGTGTGGATGTGCTGATGGGTGGCTGTCAGTTTCAGGGGGTCTCTTTTAAGGCGCGTGAGACCTCCTCAGACAGACATGTAGGTGGTGGTTCGGGATTCGGGGTTTTTCTGAAGCCACTGGAAAGATACTGCAGGAGACGATCTTCTGTTGTTGTTTTTCATGGCTGTTTATTATATCTTATCTACAAAGTGTCCCAGCCAGGCTGACAGAGGTCCGCTCAGCAAGGTGACCATGACCAAATGCTTTTCTGGGAGAGGCAGGACTTATCTTTTATACTCTAGACTGCGTCTTCAATATTTACAATTACTTTCCAATACAGCACAACCTTATTACACTGTCCAGTTTTGTCCCCATCCAATCTGTGGCTGCCAGCATGTCATCCAACATGGATGGCACAGAGAAGAAGAAGGAAGTGGCACACCACGCCCCAAATTCTCCATGCTGACCACATGGCGCTTATCATAAACAATCCAAAAATCAACTTATTCTACATTCTAATACTCTAATTTACACTTTACTTATTTTTGTGACTTGTAATTCTTCCTGCAATGTTGGCAGATTGTCCCAAGGGGTTAAATTCAGCCCCTGAGACACCTGGGTCTCATTCTGGGGTCTCTGAGAGGCTGCCAGGGGGGCTTTTCCATCCCCAGAGGAGTCAGAGAAATGCCCTGGACTCCCACATCTCCCCTCTCTGTTTGCACTAAAAAGACCTTCTTTTACAGCTTTGTTCATGTCCCATGGAATGCAGTGCACTTGATGATGCATGGCAAAGTCAGCAGAAGAATTACAAGTCCCACTAATATATAAAAACCTACTTTCAAAATTATTTTTTTTTTCACAAAGGAGAAAGATCAAACAGATCAAACAGACAAATACAATTGACACAAGAATGGAATACAATACTATCTGAATAAACATGTTTCACTTTCAATTTTTAAGTCCTTTATATGTTGACTGAAGATGAGTTCACAATCTTTGTCTCTGATACAATCTGTGAGCTCGCCTCTTCACTTTCCAGGGTTAGCATCTGCTTGCACCTGTGCTCGATATGGCTTCACATATTTCGCTGACATCCAGTTCAGCCCTCTCCCTGTGGAGACACAAGCAAAAACCTTTCCTCCAAATTATTAATTTGAAAGACCAATTTAATTTTCCCTATCTCGAGACTTTTGATCAAAATTGGATGATTTTTCCTTCAACTATTATCTAACAAAAAATCTACAATACTATTGTTTCCCTCTCTTTACAAAAAAGAACCAACCCAAAGTTCACAATCTTTTGCAAGTAAAATACAATACAACAATCAACAATACCTTAAATATCTGTACTACTAAAAGCAAGCAAAGCAAAAGCAAAAGTATAACATATAATTGAACTTCATATTTTCTTTTAAACTATTATCAAATAAAACGCAATACAACAATTAAGAATACTTTAAATAATAAACAAACATTTATAAGATCAGATAATCATCAATTTTTAAAAAATACTGTGTCATCACCTCAGGGTCTGCAGACAGCTGTCAAGCCTTGATTCAATGAGGAATTAGATGATCATCTCCGGAAAATGAACACCAAATTCACTTCAAAATCAGCTTCAGCTGCTTTATTGATAAAGTCCAATTGCCAAGTCAAAACGACTGGAATATTATTTTGATGCAGAAAACACCTGGGTTTGCACAATTTCACTTCCATGTAGAATTAAGGCCTGGCCACAGCCCAAATTCTAATTGGAAGAGAACTCCTTAACATTTTTTTATTAAAAGAAAAACCCACAACTCTTAACAACAAAAGCTACACTTAAACATTTCAAGGTGAGGAATAAATCTAATTTTTCCAGCAGCTCGTTCTCTCTGAAGTTCTTCTTCATGATGAGATGCTTTGAACATTGCAGGCTGCTGCAGTGCTTTTGTGATGACAACTCAGGAAAGCTACAACACTAGAAATTCATTCTGCGAATGAAGCTCAAATAACTTTCTGGAATTCTGAAAAACACTTAAAATTATGAGATAGTACAAAGCCAGATCATAATAAACTTACAAAAATAAAAGAAAGAATTAATAAAAGAAAAACAAACATTAAATTCACAACTTAACTGATTATCTTCACACATTTGATTCAAAGCGCATGTCTGGAGACTTTCTAAAACTTACTTGGAATGTTGAAAGACTTCAGGTTACAGAATAAAACAGAAATTAAAATCAACCTGTGATACAGAACTCATCCTCTTAATACAGTGGTTTTAAAATTAAACACAGAAACCAAACTTGAACCTTAATAATTGAACTGATAGATATGAAATTTAATTCGAAGGGAAAGCTAAAATACTAATAATAATTCTGCAAAGCATAAATTTACACGCTTCTTCCTTATAAAAATTCAAAACCTATTAATTTTATTGACAGTACTGCAAATACTTAAAAACTGGTTTGTTTAAAACAATCAACCACAGGAAAATTAAAACTCAATATTGACACCTGGACAAATGTCCACCTATATCTGAACAATAACAAATCACTAAGTATAGGTGATAATATCTGAGAAACAACAAACCACCAAATATAGGTGACATCTATTCAAATCAAATACAAAATACCTTATACTGTCACCATTCTAAGAATTTCAGCATCTTTTTAATAACAATGCAAAAAGAAACACCTTTACTTTAACATACAAGAACTGTGAAAATAGAACTGAATCTGTTATCATGTTCCTTGCTGTGTCTGTTCCCAAACATTGTAGATAAAAGCTGCTCTTGGTTTTCTTTCCACCCCCCACTCCCCGGGGGGCTGACGGAGCTCTCTGTGAGCAGGGCAGGGCGCTGCCCCCTCCCTCAGTGCTCCCCGCGCTGCGGCGCGGGCTGCTGATGTCATGTCACGCTGCTGCGCTCGGGCTCCCTGTCCCCCGCGCACTCCCTGCTGCGCTCGGCTGCATCGCCGCTCCCACCCTCGGGCCCGGGGCCACTCCGCCTGCCGGGCTCAGGGCCAGGGTCGCCCCCCATCACTGCCGCCGCTGCGCACGCTGCCTGTAATGTTCCCGCAGTCGGTGTGGACACTGCCACCCCCGCCCCCCTCTGGGCTGAGGGCCGCCCGCACAGACCCACCTTTCTGCATCCCGGTCGCCCCCGCAGATGACTGCCCCTCGGACATCCCTGCCACCGAACGCACCGAGCCTGCACTTTCCCCCGCTATTTTCGTGGTATTATCTGCCTTTCTCGGGCTTCCCGCCTCCCCCCCTTGTGTCCCCCCCGGCCCCTGGAGTCGCCTGTAGCGCCCTCCCACCTTCTGGGCTCAGGGTTTCTGAAGGGGTGAGGAAACAAAAATCTAAGTTCTCTAACTCGCTAGGAAATATTTCTAACTTAATTTTTCTCGACCTTGGATAAAGTATTGTGGATTTTGGGTAAAGCACCTGGGTTAGTTCAGGGAATATAGGTGATTCTGGAAATTCTAGCATTTCAGGGGATACACCTTGACCTTTTTCAGATCCTTCATATATTAATTGCACCTTGCTGATAGCAAGATTCTTTCACTGGCTGATAATTAGAGACAGTCTAGCTGCTGGCTAGACCTTTTTTGATCCGCTTGTTGCTGGCAAAACGACGATAAACTACCCTCCCCCAGCTGATGGCTAGGTGAGAATCCTTCCCCAGTCTCTGAGGGACCATCTATTGCCCTCTGTGGGCTGGATAAATCTCCCTCCCCCAGCTGATGGCTAGGTGAGAATCCTTCCCCAGTCTCTGAGGGACCATCTATTGCCCCTTGTGGGCTGGATAAATCTCCCTCCCCCAGCTGATGGCTAGGTGACAATCCTTCCCCAGTCTCTGAGGGACCATCTATTGCCCTCTGTGGACTGGATAAATCTACATTTTCGAGAGACAAAACTTCTAACATAATGGAAATGGGATGAGCAAAGGTCATATATTTTAAAGTGGCTATAAGAATGAGCTGTTCCTGGCTGAGGGTTCCAGCCATAGTGTTCCTATGGTGTTTCTGAATCTCAACAGTCTTACCCAAAACCAAAGGTGCTAAAACCGAACCGGAGTCGTCCTGGGCTTCTGTCCAGCAGACGCACAGGAGTGAGGGTTCCCGGGCTCCTCTCCTCTCCGAGTCAGTCTGGCAGCTGGCTTTTCTTGGCAGTCAGTCAAGGTTTCTTCTCTGCAGTCCTCCTCCACAGCGTGCTTCTTCTTCAGCTGGGTTTTCAGGGTCTGGGCTCTGTATCCACTTTTGTGAACTACAGCTGCCCACCCAGGGGGACGCCAAAATGTCAGAGTCTAAGGGGCTCTTTACGGCGCGCGAGACCTCCTCGGACTGACATGTAGGTGGTTTCTGAAGCCGCAGGAAAGAGACTGCTCGAGACGATCTTCTGTTGTTGTTTTTCATGGCTGTTTATTATATCTTATCTATAGAGTGTCCCAGCCAGGCTGACACAGGTCTGCTCTGCAAGGCAACCATGACCAAATGCCCCTCTGGGAGAGGCAGGACCTATCTCTTATACTCTAATCTACGTCTTCAATATTTACAATTACCTTCCAATACAGCACAACCTTACTACACTGTCCAGTTTTGTCCCCATCCAATCTGTGGCTGCCAGCATGTCATCCAACATGGATGGCACAGAGAAGAAGAAGGAAGTGGCACACCACACCCCAAATTCTCCATGCTGGCCACATGGCCCTTATCATAAACAATCCAAAAATCTACTTATTCTACATTCTAATACTCTAATTTACACTTTACTTATTTTTGTGACTTGTAATTCTTCCTGCAATGTTGGCAAATCATATCTTGGGGCAGGGTCCAGCCCCCTGACCCCCCTGGCCTCACTCGGGGGTCCCTGAGAGGCCTGCCAGAGGGGTTTTTCCATCCCCAGAGGAGTCAGGAAAACATCCTGGACTCCAACATAAGCAAAGTGTTAAGGGTCACGAACGCAAGTATGTGGGAAGAAAGGGATGTTTGGGGATGTGAATATGCATTCGTACAGGATGGGTTCCATGAAGCTCATCATCCACCCATGGAACTCATCCAAGTTGGTCCTGTGTGCTGTGACAAATGCTTGACCACGTGTCCTGAATTTAGACTTAAAATTGAAGGATGTGCAGCAAAAGGGTTTGATCTTGATTTTGCATCGAGTTTCACAAAATCAAAGGCAAATCAACCTCACCAGTGTCAGAGAGGGCTGCAACGATCCAGACTCCAATTATTTCAAAGAAAAAGGAACAACCTAAAATTCCCACAATTACTAAAATTGGACCATATGCTATCAAGAAAACAGGAATTCAGAGACAGCTAACTAACCCAGAATGGTCTCTGAAGTGAGTAGAAATGGGAATGCAGGTAAATGTTTCTGCCATTTGGCCAGTATGCACCCCATTTCTCAAATCTCCTTTTATGGAATGCACTGCTTGGCTTCAAAACCATATGCCCTCTAGTTTTAAGAAAAAGAGAGACCTCACTGGGATATTAGCAACAGGATTGGGAGTTTCAAACACAATGGATTTGGAGGTGTTAATGAACAAATTGACTATGATGGGAAGTGATTTAGTTAAATTACGGCAACCTTTGCAATCTTCTTTATTAGCACTAGGAAACAATCATTGGAAACTGACCAAAATATTACCAAAATGGGAAAATATGGAAGAGCAAGACCATGAGGCAATAATTAAAGCCCTAGGCACAGCTAGTGCAAACATTTCTCTGGCTCTTGGATGTACCCAAGCACAAATGTGGATGCAGTCAGTGGCTGCCGCAGTCATCAGGGAAGGTGAAGAAGGGATATTCCCTTCTGAAATTTGCAAAATTGTTTGGGACAATGCCTCTGAAATGGAAAGAGAGCTTCAACCTTGGTGGGTTTTGGTTCATTTTACCTATGACCCTGAGACAAATACAGTGATAGCTTTTGTTTTAACCATACATAGTGCATCTGTGAGCTTAATACATCCAATAGTTGCTCTAGGACTAAATCATGAAGGGACTGTATTGTATCTTTCTGAAAACAGAATGTGGGCATGAGAAGTTGAAGGGAAATGGCAGACCATTAACCTAGAGCCCTGTTCTGTGAGAAAACAATTGGGATATATATGTGAAGGAATTTTAGCAGATGACAAAGATACCTGCCTGGACACAGACCAAAGCATTTGCCACTTTGAAATGCATCTAACCAACCAGACAACTTCACTTGTGTATATAGGACAAGGTTGTCTCCGTCTCAGAACAGCATGTCCCACCATAATAATAGATAATCAAATTGTGGATGAGACTCAATTCAATTTATGTGTTTGCAATTTTGCTAAAATCCTATCAGGCACCTGTAATATCACATCAGTACGGAAAGGCAAACCTTGTTACTGTGCAAGAAATATTGCCTGTGCCTCTAGGAATGAATTTAACCCTAGTTGCCCAGCTACTGAACCATCAGGAATTAAGAAACATTTTAAAAGAGATCCAAGATGCAGGGAAAAGGACTTTGATCATGATACACCATCGCACGGCCATCACAAAAGGGGTTTTTAAAAGATTTGAAGAACATCTGTCTCATCATTGGTGGGATGTGCTATTTGGGTGGTCACCAACCGCAACTGGTTTGCTTAATGCCTTAATTCACCCAGTCGCTGTGCTGCTTATTTTAGTTAGTATAAGTTTGATTTTGTCTATTGCTGTACTTGTTTGGAATTGGAGGATACTACGACAAGTGGCAGAATAGGCATCACTATCAAAGGCGTATGGCTTAGTCTTAAGAAATCGCTGCCATGCATCTTGGATAGATGAAGCAAAAATCCCCACATTGAGTAAAAGAATTTACTCATTTCAAAGGAGAAGTGGAGAATGAAACACTAATCTTAGAAAACTAGAATTTTAGTTACGTTGTTGAAAATAATTAAAAGTTAGAAGTTAGAAGTTAGAAGGGAGTAGTTATCTGGAACTTAAATAATTGATTGTCTGTCATTTCATGTTTGCTCAGCTGCGCTTACAATGGAAAAGACGAAACTAGTGAGCAGACCTGAAGGAACATAGACAATGCAACCAGAAACCCATTCTTTAAGAAATTGGACTATCCCCAGAAATCATTGGTATTTTCATTGATATAAAAGGTCAAGAGTTTGGGGCGAGGAAGACTCGCCCTACTTCCTCCTCTTAAGACTCCTCCCCATGAAAATGACCCTAGACTTAATCTAAGAAGTCAATCACGCATGCTTAATAGCTATTCCAGCTAATTACCATGGGAAGCGGGAGATGGGAGGAGCTGTATATGGAACTGTAGGTGACTGACTGGGTTATGAGGTGCTCTGAGCTCACGTGGGATGACAGGAGATGAATTCCCAGAAGTGGCTGTAACGGGCATCTGTGGGGTTGGGAGCATTCAGGAGATCCTTGGACGCTTTTGCGGAGGGTCCAGAATGGGTACTGAGGGATCCTGGAGAGTCTGGGGGACACTTACAGGGCAAGTGGGGGGATACCGGGGGTTCTGTGGAGCACAGGGCATGACGGGAGTTGTAGTCCCGGCTACAATGTCGCTCAGTCGGGCCGCGGGGCATGATGGGAGTCAGAGGCTGAAATGAAAGATGGCGCTGACTCCAGGCACCACCCCCGAAGCACCGATCCCTGGCACTGAACCTCCTTGGTGGCACCTTTGGCTGGCACACACCTGAGGGATGTGTCTGTCTTCAGTCAGGAAAATTATAAATTTTAGATTGTTTTAAGAGACAAAAAGGAAAACTTCTCTTTCCCTGAGTGAGCAGCTCTCCAAGCAAAGCAGATCCCAGGTGAATGAGGACAGACAGGATGGGGTTGGGGAATGTGGAGCAAGGTTGTCTACACTGGGTCAGACCTCAAGGCACAGCTTCTCTCAGCAAGCCAGACCTCCTGAGGGGAGACTCTAGATCAATATCAATCAGAGAATGCTGAAATCACGTCTGCTCTAAAGACAGCAGTATAAAATACAACCTTCAAAATTAGGATGTGTATTTCTCAGAAGCTCTTTGAAGTATTTCTCTGTAATTGGAGTTGAAACCATTCCTGAAGAACTGCAGCAGACCAGAGGGAAATCAAGGCAAAGCCAGGGTTTTTTAGGAAACCTCTCAAGACCAGAATAATAATCAAATTCCAAAGTTTCTGATAATATTCATGGGTCCCACTGAGGGACGCAACGGAGAAAGTGTCCCCAGGTTCAGTTAGCATAGGAAATTGGAGGCACAGATGACAGGTGGGGACAAAGAGAAGCCAAGTCTTGGTTCCCAGGGCACAGCAGGGTCTGTGCCACCAAGGGCTGGGAGGAGACACCTTGTCCTGAGCCACTGGGGCCTCCTGGCACAGCCCCAGCAAGGCTGGGCACTGTCACCCCTTGTCCTGCCCTCAGCATCCCCCCACATCCCAGTGGCCTCAGGGATCTGCTGGGACCAGTCCCTGGGGAGCCTTGGTCAGGAATGGCCCTGGGGAGCTCCTTCATGCTCCCAGGGATTCCAGGTGTTTTTGAGGTCTTTGAGTTTTGCTTTTGTCTCAGAGTCTCTGAGACCTTTGTGCAATCAGGGCCTCCAATTCTCTCCTCCAAGGAGTCCAGGAGGAGCCTGATGAACCTCAGTGGGACTGACCTTGAAACTGTATGAAAAAAAGAAACTCCCCAACAATATCTTCTCATTGTTAGATTATCTAGGCATTACTTTCTTCTGGCCAGGATGCTTTTGTGGCCAGCATGTGCAATAGAAATCATTCCACCCACACATGCCTGGTTTGTGCAGTGAAAGTCATTCCATCACACATGGTTCTTTACTAGGCTTTCCACATATTTATACAGACAAACCCAAAGAAATTCACATTCATTGACCTTAGATTACACAATTCTTAGTATTCAATTTCCTATTGGTGAATGATTTTTTTTGCCTCTGAAGAGAATTACGTCCTCATTCTTTGATTGTCTTTACCAATCCTTTCCCAGACCAGGTGCCCCCAACCACACTGGGTATGATGTTTGTTAATATCAATTTACCTCCTGTGGATCTTCTGGTTACTCCCAATCTGTAGATATTAAACTCATCAGGCCTCACCCAACCTCGATGAACAAAGTCTTTTGGAGGGAAACTTCAATTCCCCTCCTTCTGGGTAAAGACAAAGAAAACCCTGACTGAAGTTACATTTAAAAAATTTGAAATTTGTATCATTTGCAACAATTCCATTAGGTTCTGTATCACAATGCTCACCTTGGCTCCATGCTGCCACACAGTGTCACATCAGTCCCTGGGCTCCACAAAGCCCTGCAGTGTCACAAGTACATTTTTGTTCCATGGGGTCCCACAGTGTCACAGCTGTCCCTTCATTCCATGAAGCCCTGCAGTGTCACAAAGGTCTCTGTAATTCCATGAGACCCCACAGTGTGACAATGGCCCATCGGTTCCATGTGTCCCACACTGTTACATGAATCCTTAGTTCCATGGGGTCCTGTAGTGTCACAATGGACTCCTTGTTTCCATGGTGCCACAGTTACCACAATTTCCATGGTACCACAACTGCCCTTTGGTCCCCCAAGGCCCCACAGTGTCACAATGGCCCCTTGCTGCCGCGGCACTGTGTAGTGTCACAGTGATCTCCATGATTCCATACTGCCCTGCAGTGTCACCATGGACCATTGGTCAATGAGCCTCAACAGTGTCACCATGGCCCCTTGGTCCCATGGACCCCACAGTGTCACTGTGGATCCCTTGGGCCACAAGGCTCTGAAGTGTCACAATGGCCCTTTGGTTCCATGAGGTTTGGTCGAGTCACAATTCACTCCTTGGTTCCACAAGGCCCTGCTGTGTCACAATGCCCATGGTTCCATGAGTTTCCACAGTGTCACCATGGTGTCCTTCAATCTGCAGGATCATAATGGTCTCCTCGGTACCATCCTGCCCCAATGTCTCAATGGCTTTTTGGTTCCATGAGTTTCCACAGTACCACAAGGGTCTTCCTGGTGCCATGACAATAAAAAATTTTGCATAAACATTGAGCAACACCTGCTTAACACACCTGGGAACATCTGTCGGCTTTCAAATTAGGGGTTAAAGATGAGAGAATGGCACCAGCAGCTTCCATCTGCAACAGAGACCCAGGGAAAGGACAGGGACAGAGAATTCAGCTGAAAGACTCAGAGAATTAACAGGATCACAGAATCACTGGGTTGGAAGATCAAGATCATCAAGTCCAACCCTGCCTAACATTTTCATATGGCACCGAGTGCCATATCCAGTCTCCTTTTTAGACACATCCAGGGATGGTGTCTTCACCAACTCTAGGGCAGACTATTCCAGTACTTTATCATCCTGTCTGTAAAAAACTTTTTCCTAATATCCAACCTATATTTTCCTTGGCACAGCTAATGACTGAGTTCTCTCACTCTATCAGTTGTTGCCTGGTGAAAGAGACCAACCCCCACCTGACCATAACCATCTTTTAAGAAGTTCTAGAGAGTGATAAGGTCACCTCTGAGTCTACTTTTCTCCAGGATAAACAACTCCAGCTCCCTCAGCCACTCTTCACAGGACTTGTGATCCAGACCCCTCACCAGCCTTGTTGTCCTTCTCTGGACACGCTCCAGCCCCTCCACGTCCTTCCTAAATTGAGGGGCCCAAAACTGGACAAAACACTCGAGGTGCTGCCTCACCAGTGTCAAGGACTGCCCTGGTCCTGCTGGCCAAACCACTCCTGACCTAGGCAGGAGCCATTGGCCTTCTTGGCCACCTGGCACACTGCTGGCTCATGCCCAGCCTGCTGTCCATAAATGCCCCCAGGTCCCTTTCTGCCTGGCCACTGTGCAGCCACTCTGTCCCCAGCCTGTAGCACTGCAGGGGTGGTTGTGGCCAAAGTGCAGGACCCCTAACTTGATCTTGTTAAACCTCACCTTGTTGGATTTGGGCCCTTGATCCAGCCTGTCCAGGGCCCTCTGCAGAGCCCTCCTATCTTCCTGCAGATCCACACTCATGCCCAGCTTGGTGTCATCTGCAGGTTTGCTGATGGTGCACTCAAAGCCCTCATCCAGATCATCAGTGCAGATATTGAAATCCACGCTGGCTGGCTTTGATCTCTCACCCACCCTGTAGGTGCCCTCTGATGGCACTCAAGGTGATCTGTTCCATCACATTGCTGGGCACCCAGGTCAGGCTGACAGGCCTGGAGTTCCCCAGATCCTCCTTCCAGCCCTTCTTGGGGATGGGCTCACATTGGCACCTCCAGTCCTCTGGACCTCCCTGGTGATCCAGGACTGACGGTAAATGATGGAGAGCAGCTTGGGGAGCTCATCCAGCAGCTCCCTCCTCCCCCTAGGATGGATCCATCTGCTCCCAGAGACACCTTTGAGATTGTGAGTAGGTCAGCAGGTCCCCAGCTGCTTCCTGCTGGATTACAGGGGTCTGTTTTGCTCCCTGTCCCCATCTACCAGCTCAGGAGAATACTTGTCCTGAGGAAAACTTTTCTTAATATTGAAAATTGAGACAAACATGGTGTTAAGTACTTCAGCCTTTTCCTCTTTTTTAGTTACTATATTCCCCACTCCATCCAATAAAGAGTAGACATTCCCCTTATTCTTCATTTAGTTTATTCATAATATTTTTTTTTTGTTTTTGTACAAATAAAAATTTTCACAGAAGTGGTCTGGTTAAGTTATAATGGAGCTTTCACCTCTCTATTTTTCTTTCTGCATGACTTAACAACATCCTTAAACACTTCCTGGCTTCCCTGATCTTTTTTCTCCGAGTTTCCACAAAATTTCCTTGCCCAGCTGGGCCAGTCATTTTCTTCGCTGGCTCATCTTTTTGCAGAATGGCACAGGCTGCTCCTTCCCCCTTAAGATTACTTTCTTGAGGTGTTTCCATCTTTCCTGGACACCTCTGGTTTTAAGGGCTTGTTCCCATAAAAAAATCAGTACCTGAATTTGTACTTTCCAAATCTGCATCCTAAACAGGTCAAAGTCTGCTCACATAATTGCAGTGTAGAAGTTTTGTTACTGCCCCTCCTTCTTTCACAGAATATTGAAAACTCAATTATTTCATGGCCACTGTACCCCAGGCAGCCTCTGACCACCACATCTTCCACCAAACCCTCTCTGTTTGTGAAGAGCAGGAGACAGAGCTTTCCTTGGGAGTGGGAGTGGTGCCAAAAATTCAGTAATAGAATAAACTCCTGAACACCAATGTAGCCTAAAAAAAGCAGCATTCTTTATTTGGCTGCATGCACAGGGGGACAGCTCCTCCCAAAGCCATGCATGCTGAGTACAGAAAAGTTTCTGTTTATTTTCTGTATTTTGCATACATATTCATTGATTGTCCCACCTAAACACACATATGAAAATCATTTCCCCAAAATCATGAATGTATTTTGCCCTTCTCTTCACACATGCTGGCAGGACACTGAGGCTGGTGAATTTCTATTCCCCTTCTTACACAACGGGCATTGTGAGGTTTTCAGAGGCCAGGGGATTTGGAGAACAAGCATTGTGTCAGCTCACTTGGGGTGGGTAATTTATCATCTGGTAACATGAGGTCACAGAGTGGGCAATGACATCACAGAGTAGGTTATGTGAGGTCATCGAGCAACTAAAACATCATAGGCTGTCTCTCTATGACATCACAGAGCTGGCTGTGACATCATGGGGGCTGCGTGAAATGACAGGGGCTGTGTGAGATCACTGGGTTGGTCACTCTGCTCCAAACCCCCTCACAGTTTCCCAGAGAAGTCCAAAGCTGTTCATGCCCAGCAGGGTCCCCTGTCCCTTGTATCCCCCTGCTCCACCTGGAGCCACAGCCTCTCCCAAGGATGTTCCACAAATCAACCCCAGAGCCTGACACGGGGACAAGGGGCCAGGGCTGTGTGACCAGGACATCAAAGATGTGGATTATCCCGGACACTGGGGCCTGGTTTGGGTTCCCCAGGGCAGGAAAGATGTCTGGCAGCTGGAGCAGGGTGAGGGAAGGGCCTCCAAGGTGGGGCTGGAGCCCTCTGGCTGTGAGGAGAGGCTGAGGGAGCTGGGCTTGTCCAGACCGGATTAGGGAAGGCTGAGGGGCTCCTCATCCCAGCCTGGACTAGAGGAGACAAAATGAGTCAGGCTGGTTGCAGCATTTTCTCAACAACTAAAATCACACAATTCCCCCCTTCTCCATCCACCTCTGACAATTTTGCAAATTGGGCATTTTTCAAGCTGCTTTAAGCACACTCCAGTCAGAGAATCCTTGTAAAACACCTTAATTGCATTTACATGTGTAACAGAAGAATCTTCATCAAAAATTGTTTCTGTATACAAATCCCTTGTGACTGGTGGATATGTCAGATGCTGCTTGGACATCTCACATTGCTGAGGGAGGAGTTTTGCATGTTTTTTTAATTGTATCATGTTTACATTTTTGTTATTTTTATGTTTGTCATGAAGAGACATTTTCTGTGCCTCTGTGCCTCAGCAGTTCCTGACCCCCACAGGACACAAACCTGATGAGTTTTGGTTCCCACTGCAGTGGTGGCACTTGCACCTCCCTCCATCCCCACAGCAGAGCTCCCTTGTCCCAGAAAGTGCCTGGCAATGCAGGGATGAAGGAAACAGGACAGGCTGTGGGGATCAGGGGCAGGGCACAGCCAGGGATTTGGGGTGGTTGTGAGCCCAGGGCAGGAGCTGGCCCTTGGCCTTGGTGAAGCTCATCCAATTGTCCTGGGCCCATGGCTCCAGCCTGTGCAGATCCCTCTGCAGAGCTTCCTGCCCTGCAGCACAGCCACACTCCCAGCCAGCTTGGGCTCACCTGGACACTGACTGAGGGTGCCCTCCATGGCCTCATCCAGATCAGCAATAAAGAGATTTAACTGCCCTGGCCCCAGTCCTGAGCCCTGGGGACATCCCTGGATTGGGCTCCATTGCCCAGCACTCCTTGGGCTGGACTTCTGTTTCTTATGGAGCTGTGCCTGCCTTTGGTTTTGTTTGCTGACAATGAATGAACATCCCTCTGTGTCTCAGGCAGCTCCTTCTCCAAGAAAAGCAGGTGGGAGTTGGGGCCAAGGAGCTGAAAGCTCCAGAGGCAGAGGCTGGGGTGGAGGAAGCTCAGATTTGCAGAAGGCTGCTCTGAGTCCTGGGGTGTGGATGAGGGAAATGGTGGGGGTAGGGACAA
Organism: Muscicapa striata striata; assembly: GCA_030060385.1. NCBI lineage: Eukaryota > Metazoa > Chordata > Aves > Passeriformes > Muscicapidae > Muscicapa > Muscicapa striata. The sequence goes on from JAREIS010001003.1 coordinate 15,878, forward strand.
AGTCTGATTGATTGTCACACATAAAGGATTTTTATTTTCATATCTGTTCAGACTGCATTAGGAGGTGCTCAGGATCAATATCAACTGCAGATTGTTGGTATCAATCTATAAATAGGAAAACAAAACTAAACAGGATTAATAACACACCTGTATTTTTTTAAAATATAGTGTATTCTCTCTGAATACACTTCTGAAATCTGTATAATTAACCATAGAAGAATTAAAGACTTGAAATTATTCCCAGGGGTTTGTCTTGTTCAGGTGTTTGGAAATTTTAATGAGCCTTTGTCACTGAATTCCTGAACTGAAGAGCTGAAGACTGAGCAAGCCTCTGGAGAACTAACATTCATCAGGGAACCTCCATGCTGCTGAGCATCCATCCTCAGCAGAACAGGAATTAATAGATTCCAGGAGTTTCCAGACTGCTTAAGAGCTGTGAGCTCACTGATGCAGAAAGAAAACTCTCTTACCAGTTAAAGTTAGAAAGTGGTATGTTTATTACAATGGCAGGCACACCTGAGAGAAATCTCTCACAAGGATGTGCAAAGTACACAGGGCTCTTGTCTTCTTTTATCCACAAAAGTCTTACATATTCATATCATTACCCAGTACACCTGTACATATGCATTACCGAATCCTCCCTAGCCCTGATTTGTATTACAATTAGCTCAAAGTCGTTTTACTCTTGGGCTGTTCCTTCCTTCAAAAGGGTCGTTGGGTGTTTGAAATGGGTCAGTGGTCTCCTAATGATGAAGTCAGGGAGTCTTCCTCACCTTCAACTTTTCACCTTTGTCTTGTTGGCAGGTTCTCTGGCCTTTGGCCACAGTTCAAGGTCTCGACCTGGTTCTGGCTGGTTTTGGGGTCCAGGTGCAGTTATGGTTTCTTCACTATAACAATATCCCAACTGTCTGTCTTGACACAACAAAGTCAAGCAAGTGATTTATTGTCTTAGCTCTACTGGCTCAGCCACTTTCTACACTGCTTCTACTCTAATCATTATATGTAGAACTTCTATCCCTCAGCTAAGCTTTTACCCTTTGATTTTTGCTTCCCTACTCTTTCCCATGCCTCCAAATCAATAGTAAATAGTACTTTAACTAGCACGTTCCCTGCCCTGAGCCCTATTGCCTCTTGTAAAGGTGCTTGTATGTTTTCTTTTGTTTTCTGGTCCAGGATGCTATAGGAGTATTTGGGGGAAAATCCTCATGTTCACTATTTTCACTATCACTGTTAAGCAATGGGGGATATAATTTAGGGGTAAGTGAGGAAGAAGTTGGCTCAGCTTGTTTCTTCCTTGAGGGAGCTGGAGTAGTGACAGGAGTTAATGATCCCTTTGAATCTTCCTTTTCCTTTGACTTTTCAGGGGTGGTCTGTACAGGTCAATTAGTTCCTGTTCTTGTGCCTCTGTTTGATAAACCTTATCAGAACGGGTACAGTGCTGGTTTATTGAGCACAGACTGCAGCATTGCTTAGGATTCCCTCTATTAGCTTTTCTGTCCTTTTCAAGGGCCAATACCAAGGGATCAGAGCGGGGTCTGATGCTGCAATCTCTCTGCCACTCGGGATGGTTCCTGACAGAGAAAATCATATCTGCGTGTGTCACCTCCTCCCATTTCTGTCCTCTCCTGCAATAAAACCTCACAGTCTAAAGTTCCAGCTGGTGGCCATCTGAGACCTTCTCCCAGCTTATAAAGGGGCCATCATTGCATGCAAAATTTGATCAAACTTCACTTATTTTCAGTGTCCCCATCTCCTACTAACTCTTTCCAGTGTGTCAAAACACAGCCTAAAGGTCTAGCCTTAGAAATCTCCTTGCTTTGACTAGTACCCATTATCTCCTTCTTCTTGTGTTACCCTGCTTTCACCCAAATTTCTCTCCACACAGCCTCACTGTCCTTTCCCAGTCTTCCCTCCACACACGCCCAAGTTGCAGGTACTAAATGTGATTTTTGCACACACAAACTTTAGAATATTCGGTTCAAAATCAGCTTGTTAGGATGCCTTGATTTACACTGAGGGCATAGCCTTTGCCATCTCTCAGAGGAACAATACTAACATTTTCCACAAGTCCTGCGTTTTAACAGTAACCACACAGAGTGCCAACCTCTAGAAGCCCCAAAAGCCTCTAACACCCACACAGGCAAGCTATTCCACTTCTCTCTCTTGAATGTCCAGACACTCTTGTGCAGGCTGTTCCCAGTCCAAAGCTACCAATCTCCCTGCTGAGGTTCTATATATTCCTTCCAGATGAACCTTATAATTTCCTCTTTCTATCTAATAGTTCACTGGATTCACAAATTCCCAATGATCCAGTCCAAACCACTGAGGGAGGGGATTCCTTCTGTTCTTCTAGCCATGATTTAAAATATCAAACCACCACAGTATAACTCCGACAGTCCACAAACACAACCCCCTTATATTTTAAATTCCCAAGGGTCAGGAACACACCACTGCAAGAAGGAAGTTCTTTTAATTTGTCTTGCCAGATTTACACCATTCTTTCATCCTCTCTCAGCTGAGGGTAGTTCCCAGTCAAAAGCCAAATAAGAACTAGTTTGGCTTGAGTATACTCCTCCCAAAAACACCCCATCTATTCTACTACCCTCTAAACTTACAGTGGCCCAGTCCCCTTCAAAAAACTCTCCTGGCTCAAGCTGAAACCATCTAGAAAGAGCCTGCCTAGATGGCTGGGCCTCTTGAGCTTGGGCTCGAGCTTCAACAGCCACTTCTATCAGCAAACTACAACAGAGCAGCCAACAACACAGTCCAAGTAACAACACAGGGAACAGAGCAAAATTACCAGTTTGATGCAATTATAACTTTTGTCACAAGGTGGCAATCTTACTCTAAAATGCACAATGACCAGCGGCAGCAGGGGACTCGTTCGGCCTGAAAAGTGTTACAGGAAATCCCCCACAATCAAGAATTCTCCAAGCACAACCTGAATCCGAAAGTCAAAAGCACTGTGGGGAAGGGTATCTCTTTATTGAGGAATAAGGTATCCACCTCTTTTCAACACAGCACACAGCATGAGGAAATTTTAAACAGTCACCCCAATCACTTCTCCATTCTCCAACCACTTGCCTCTTACTTAGTACTTCTCACCAATCACACACACAGTCACTCACAGTCAGGACACAGTCAAAATAGCAATGATCACAGTATCAGCAATATTATACAACAATCATTATATGTATAATTTCTATTCCGTAGTTAAACTCTTACCCTTTGATTTTTGCTTCGCAAAGATTCTATGATAGACACAAAAACAATCAAGGGGTTGTATCAGGATGCTCTGTCTAGAGTGTGGTGAAAACAGCTTGAAAAATGCTCTATTTACAAAATTGTCATTGGTGGCTCGAGAAAGGGAGGTCATGCTGCATTGATGCTGAGGAAATGCTGAAATCAGCCTGACTTATTTGAACTCCTCCTGTCTTTTCTGACATGAGGAGCTCCTCAGCCTTCCCTGGTCTGGGCTGGACAAGCCCAGCTCCCTCAGCCTCTCCTCACAGCCAAAGGGCTCCAGCCCCACCTTGGAGGCCCTTCCCTCATCCTGCTCCAGCTGCCAGACATCTTTCCTGCCCTGGGGAACCCAAACCAGGCCACAGTGACGTGGATAATCCATGTTATTTATGTCCTGGTCACACAGCCCTGGCCACTTGTCCCCGTGTCAGGCTCTGGGGATTGATTTGTGGAACACCCTTGGTGGAGTCTGTCGCTCCAGGTGGACCTGGGGAATACTGGGGGACAGGGGACCCTCCTAGGCATGAACAGCATTGGACTTCTCTGGGGAGACTGTGAGGGGAGGCTGGGGCAGTGTGACCAGTCAGGTTCACCTCCTGCAGGCTGAACTGGAGGCACTGCAGGTCAGGGACAGCCACTCTGTGTCTGGAATGCTCAGCAGATGCTCAGCTCAGGCAGCTCCTGCAGCCCCAGGGCCAGCCCCACTGCCCAGCACAGCAGCAGAGAGTTGGCCCTGGGGCTCCTCAGGCAGCTGCTGCTGCCCCAGGGACAGGGCAGCCTCTTGCCAGGGCTCCTCTGCACCCCAGGGGCTCCTGCTCTGCTCCTGGCACATGCCAGCTGCCCACAGAGCCTGTGCCAGGGGAACACGTCTGTGCTGGCCTGAGCAGCCATTGCTGCAGCCCCTGCCCTGCTCCCAGAGCCCCGAGCTGGGGCTGCTGCTCTGCAGAGCACGGGGGCTGTGCTGCCCCAGCCCTGGGCTGCCTCTGCTGGGCTCTGCTGCTCAGCCTGGGACACAGAGGCAGCTGATGGTGCTCCCTGCACTGACCCCCTCCCACACAGGCTCTGCTGGGGCCATGCAGGGGCTCAGAGGTGCCTGCCTTGTTCCAGGGCTGCCAGATGGCCTTGGGGCTGTCCTGCATCCTTCTGGAGAAGGTCCCTGAGGCTCAGAGCAGTCAGTTCCCAGACTCCTTTCCCTGTACCTGCTGTGTCCCTGGGGCTGCTGAGCTCTCCTTTGCCTGTTTGTTTCCAGATGAGGAACTGTTGGCACCTGGTGGGTTAATGCAATGCTCACTCTTCAAAACTCCCAAGCCTATAAAAAACGCTCACTGCTTCTTCTGTAGGAACATGTTAAACATGTTAAAGGAAGAAGAATGGGAGAGTAACCAGCCCTGTTATGCCCCTGGGAGGCCCAGCCCAGCCAGACCTGTTCCATGTTCCCTTGGTTCCACGAGGTCCTCACAGTGTCACAATGGTCTCCATAAGAAGGAAACAACTGAGCCCCAGTGTTGCAGGGGCACATGAGGGGCAGTCACCAGTTACCAAGGCCAGCCAGGCTTGATTGTATTGGCAGATCTTGTCTGTGAGCAATCTCCAGATATATGGAATTTTCGAGGCAGAATCCCACTTTCAGGCATAAACATCTAAAGGAGAAGGATGATTCTTTCTCATCGGAAGGAAAGAACAGAGCCCAAGAGTTTCAAAGGCCGAAGAGGAAAGAAGTGGCTCCTGGGAGGCCAAGCCAGCCAGAATTGTTTGTCCTGGAAGGAACCCTTGGATCCACAGAATTTGGGAGGCAGAATCCCAGTTTCAACCATGGGCGCCTTGACGAGAAGGACAGTTCCTTTCCATTGGAAGGAAAGCACTGAGTTGGAGTGTTTCAGAAGCAGGTGAGAGGCAGTCTCCAAGAGGCCAAGGGCAGCCAGACCTCTCAGTGCTGGCAGCTTTCACTTGGGAACAATCCTTGGATACAGGGAATTCTGGAGGTAGAATCTCAGTTTTGGCTGTGGGCACCTGACCAGGAAGGAGAGCTCTTTTCATTAGGAAGGAAAGCACAGAGCCCCAGTGTTTCAAAGGCAGATGAGAGCCAGCCCCCAGGAAGTAAAGGACAGCCAGATTGTCAGTTATGGCAGTTTTTGTGTGGGAGCTGTCTTTGGATATAGGGAATTCTGGAGATGGATTCCCAATTTTGGCCTCGGACACCTGGACGTAAAAGGGGTTTTTTCCTATGGCAAAGAAAAGCACATGGTCCCAGGGTTTCAAAGGCAGATGAGAGATGGCCCCTGGGTGGCCAAACCCATGAGATCTGTTTGTCCTGGCAGATTTCATCTGGAAACAATCTTTGCATATAAGGAAATTTGCAGAAGGAATCCCAATTTTGGCCATGGGCACCTGGAGGAGAAGGACAGTTCTTTCCCACAGGAAGAAAAGCATAGAGCCCCAGTGCTTCAGGGGCAGCTGAGCAGCAGCCCTTGACATGCCAAGGTCAGCCAGACCTGTCAGGTGGCCGCCCAGCCAGCCAGACCTGTTCCATGTTCCCTTGGTTCCATGGGGCTCCACAGTGCCACCATGGTCTCCTTGATTCCATGAGTCCCTGCAGTGTCACAATATTCTCCTTTTCACAATATTCTCCTTGTCACAATATTCTCCTTGCTTCTGTAGTGTCACAAAGGCCCCTTGCTTCCATAAGGTCTGGCAGTGTCACCATGGCCCCTGGGCTCCATGTGGCCCCGCTGTGCCACAATGGTTCTTGTGACAATGGTTCTCTGCTCCTTGGTTCTACAGGCCCCACAGCTTCATCACTGACCCTTGGTTCCATAAGGGTCCTGAGTTTCACAACAGTCCTCCTGATTCCATGAGGCACCAGAGTGTCACAATGGTCTCTTTGGTTCCATGAGGTTCCATAGTGCCTCCATGGTGTCCCAAAACCCGCATTGTCACAACTGGCCCATGGTTCCATGAGGTTCTGCAGTGTCACCATGGTCACTGTCAGAGGCTGGATGAGATCAATGTCCCAGACACCTCGGGATGAGCTGTCAATCAGTCACACAGTGGGCTGGTGCTGACCCAGGCTCTGATTGCCCCAGCAATCACAAGTCCCACCTGGGGGGAGGCCCACAAAGTTCCAGTGGCTTAAAACACGGAGCAGGCTCTCAGCCCATGGTCCGTACCCTGCCTTCTCCTCGGAGCTGTGTCTCACCCACACCGGAACCCGAGGAGTTGGTAGCCATGTGTGTGTCTTTCTATAGAGCTTCTGTCTTTCCTCTCCTTATAATGCTCTTGATATGGAACAGTTTTGGTGTCTCAACAACTTAAGTGTTTAAAGGTTTCTAGGTTAAATAGGCTAAGGTAATGAACTTCCGGATAAGTGTTTTATGTTGCATTGGATGTTGTATTAAAGCCTTTTCCAAAATGCTTTGATTTTCTATACTTTGCCAGCAACATTTTGGTGCCATTTTTACCTCTTAAGAATATCTGGTTGGTGTTTCTCCTGTGCACCAAGCTTGAGTAAAGGAACCTTTGGTCACCCCCAGCATTTCAATGTTCTGGGGTGTTACAGCCCTGCAGGCTTACAATGGCCTCTTGATCCCATGAGGCCCCACAGGCTCACAATGGCCTCTCGTTTCCGTGAGCATCTGGAGTGTCACATAAGTTGATGCCATTTGTCCTTGCTGCCCCTCACATCCCACTGCCCCAGGAACAGCCCCGAGCCACCCGGGAGGGACAGGCCCTGCTGTGCCAGGCCTGGGCTCAGCCCTTGGCCTTTCTGCTGCCTCCAACCAACCCAGGCCTTGCTCAGCATTGCAGTTCCCTGTTCACTGCCTTTGGCTCCTGCAATCCTGGCCTCAAGGATCTGCTCTCAGCAGTCCCTGGGGAGCCTTTGGCAGTCCCTGCCCTCAGTGGGGCCAGTGATGCTCCAAGTGCTTCCGACTCTTTGAGCAGCTTCTTCAACCTTCTCTCAGTGCCTGAGCATCCTGGACTCAGCCCCAATCCACCGTGGAGATTATTAAAACACAGAAAGCCCCGAGGAGCTCTTTGTCTTCCTTCGTTTGTCTTCAAGTCTCCAGGGCTTTTGCAGCTGCTTGGAGTCAGTTTGGAGTTCTGCTATATTATTCTTTTTTTTTTTTTTTTTTTTTTTTGGTCAAGAGAATATTTTTGTACTTTTCATTTTGGAAAAGAGGTGACAGAAGCCTTCCCCAATTTACGTTGAAGCTAAATGTCTCCTTAGGAGGTCTGGGCACAGAGAAGAATGAGCCCCCTCTGAACTGACCCTGTTTGGACAACCTGCTCCTCATGTCCAGCATCACCATGGCTGACATTGCCCACCTTTTGGGACTGACCTCCCAAAATATCCATGTATGTTCATGTAATTTATTCTTTAGTGTTAATATTTAATTGAAAAATTTATAATATTTACTTCTATAGATAATGTTTTATTAGTTAGTTTTTAAATTTATATTAAAAAATCTCTACATTTCTTGCCAAGGAGCCAAGGAAATTTTTCTTCATTCATTCTAAGTAACACAATTCCCTTTGTTAATTAATTAAGTTCTATTGAATATTTTTTTCTCCCTCTTTATGATAATGAGTAATATTTATAGTCCTTTTGTCATCTTTATTACCATCTTGTTCTCTGGCAGGCTCAAAAGGGGCACTTTGGGGTCCACTTCTGGGGCACATTTAGGGCAGTTTTGCATCTGGGGATGGAATTTAGAGAGAACTAGAGGGTCTGGAGCTGGGTGGGCATCTGGCAGGGAACTTAGGGATTCTGACAGAAAATTCGGGGTCCAGGGGAGCACTAAGGGGTCCAGGGGGCATCTGGAGGTCAGGTGGGGGAATCTGGGGCCCTCTGGAGTCCGGGGGGGCACTGGAGGGACTCTATCGGGTGTTCTCTGGGGCATGAATAATGATGGGAGTTTTAGGCGGGGGTATTTTATGATTTAACAGGGTCATGGAACAGCATGGGAGTTGTAAGCACTGTTGCATTGGTTGTTTATGTTTGCCAAAGAGCATGATGGGAGCTGTAGTCCCTGAAGTGGCTCGGACAGGGCATCTGGGAGTCCAGGAAGGAACTTGAGATTCACTTCTGCATTCAAGCCATGACTTTAGGTCCTCAAGAGGCAACATATATGGTTCAGGGAGCTCTAAAAGGGCCCCATAAGGCACAAGGCACAGCAAGACTTTTAGGCACTCCAATGGGCTCTGTCAGGCTGTGGGGAGTGATGGGAGTTAGAGGCAAAAGAGAAAAGATGGAGCCTACACCAGACACACCCTCCAAGGCCCTGATCCTCGGTGCTAGTTGGATGCAGGTTGTGATGAGCAAGGTCCTTGGCAAATGGAAGGGGGCAGAGGCAGATACAGCCCATTCAACCCCTCCAGTCCCTCCCAGAACAGCCCAGTCCAACCCAATACACCTGAATTTATTCCCAGTCCCTTCCAGTTCCCCCAGTGTCATCCATTGTAAGCCCCAATGTCTTCCAGAGTTCCCCACAGTGCTCCCAGTGTTCCCAGTTTGTCCCAGCATTTCCCAGTATCATCCCCAGTATGTCCCAGTGTCTCCCACAGGGCTCCCAGTGTTCCCCAGTGTTTTAAATGGATATTGGATGTGTTCAGTTTTGTCCAATTAATCAAACAACAAAGTTAAATTTAGCAGTAATTTATTAATAGTAGCAATTGTATATAAATGAATACAATCAAAATATATGAGTTATATAAATTTGAGTAAATACAAAATTTAGCAGCAATTTAAGTAGTAGAGGTCAGGTTCGGTTGAACCGACTGGTGGATACCCCGACCGGGGGTACAGGTAGGGCCATTCCTCTCACACCATACCGAATCAGTCAAGCTAAAAATCTCACTTATATACTGTTTACTAATACATCTTAATACAGAATCTTCTAGAAAGCTCCTCCTCATTTCTATTCCTAAAATCTACATCAGTATGTTGTGTTGCGCATGCGTCACCAGTGGTCGGGGGTGTCTCCTCCTTTTGGGGGTCTTGTTTCCGATGAAGGCTCTGGGTCTCCCTCAGTGTTTGCTGTTTGACCTTGCAGGTAGTGCAGCCGCACAGAGCTTAAAGTTATATAATTAAATATATGTTCCCACAACAGGACTCAGTCCAGTGACCAATGCTTTGGAATCATCCCAATTTGGCCCAGTCCAAGTTCAAAAGCCTATTTCTAGACCCTGTTCTTCGACCTATACCCTTCCTATCCTCACTCCCACCAAACATCTGGAGGATGATTTTTTTTCTGCTTGGTTTAACCATTTCCTTCATCTCTTTTTGCTTTATAGCAATTAAATACAATTTTTGATTCTTATAATGCAACAATTTTGCCAATATTGCTACAATTTAATTAGCACAAATCACATATATAGCACTGAGGTACCCCATGGAACCAGGGGTCTCTTGTGCCACTGCAGGATCTTGTGTAACCAGGGCTCCATTGTGACACTGCAGCACCAAGGAATTCATGGTGGCATTCAGAGGCCTTATGGAACCAAGAGGCCACTGTGACACTGCAGGGCCTTGTGGAACCATGCAGAACACTGTGACAGAGCAGGACTTTGTGTAACAATGGTGCCATTGTGGCACTGCAGGGCCCCATGGAAGCATGGGGCCAGTGTTGCTCCTCAGGGACTGATGGAATGAAGGAAACATGTTTGACACCATGGTTTCACCTTGGGACCCAGAGGCCATTGTGACACAGTGGAACCAAGCAGAGCATTGCTGCACTGTGAGACCTCATGGAACCAAGGATCCAATGTGAGACTGTGGGGCCCAAGGATCCAAGGGATTTTCTGACATCAAGGGTTCCCATGGAACCAAAGGGACATTGTGACACTGGGAAGCCTCATGGAATCATGGAGCCCGTTGTGACACTCTAGGGCCTCATGGAACAGTGGTGACACCAAGTTGGCTGCGAGTGTTCATCTGCTGCACAGTAGGAGGGGTCTGCAGAGGGACCTGGACACGCCAGATCCAGGGCCCAAATCCAACAAGATGAGGTTTAACAAGACCAAGGGCTGGGTCCTGCACTTTGGACATAACCACCCCTGCAGTGCTCCAGGCTGCAGACAAAGTGGGTGGACAGCAGCCCGGCAGAAAGGGACATTGGGGCACTGATGGACATGAGCCAGCAGTGTGCCCAGGTGATCAAGAAGGCCAATGGCACCTGGCCTGGATGAGAAATGATGTGGCCAGCAGGATCAGGGCAATGATTTTTCACCTGTTTTCAGCCCTGCTGAACCTGGATCTGGAGTCCTAAGTCTATTCTGGGCTTCCTCAATTTAGGAAGGACATGGAGGGGCTGGAGTGTGTCCAGAGAAGGGCAACAAAGCTGGTAAGAAGTATGAAACAAAAGTCCTGCGAGGAGTGGTTTAGGTAGCTGGGGTTGTTTATCCAGGAGGAAACCCAGGGACAAAAGGTGATGTCAGGGCACAGGTTGGACTCGGTGATCACCAAGGTCTTTTCCAGCCTGACTGATTCTGTGATTCTCTGAAACAACCCTGGAGCAGTTGCAGGATGAGCCCTGGGCCTTCTCTTCAGAAGCTAAAGCAGCCCAGGCCCCTCAGCTTCTCCACACAGGCCCCAAAGCCCATCCTGTCAGTCCTGCAGAGCCTCTTCAGCCCCTCCTCACTGCCCAGAACAGGGAGCCCCACACCCAGACACAACAGCCCAGATGTGCCCTTTGGCTTGTGGTGCCTCTGGCAAGGGAGCAGCATGAGGCACTGCAGGACCCTGCAGACAATTCCTGAAGCACTTGTAGGGTGGTCCTGCTCCCCAAGGGATATTCCCACGGTGCCAACTCAGGAAATGGGGAATGGCACCAGAGAAGAATGGGAAAACATGGATTGGAATGAGGAAGAAGTTTGGATTATGAAGGAGGAAAGAAAGCAAAGGGGAAGCAAAGAAAATGCTCAGGGCAGTTTGAGGGTGGCTGCCAGGCAGCTCTGGCTCTGAACAACATTGTCTGCAGTGGGGCAGGTAACTCACAGTTCATGGGAACAAACTTTCTGGCTGACTGCAGAGGCCACGACAGACTTGAGTGGTTTCCCTCCTGTCCCCCAGCCCTTGCTGGCCCCAGGGGCTGATGGCATTTGTGCTCACTCAGCTCCATCTCCCCACAGCAGCACCATGGGGTGCTGACGCCTGCTCTGTGCAATGCAAACAGGGGCTCCTGAGCCAGTGCTGCCGTGTCTGTGCCTGCAAGGATGCGGCACCTGTGTGAGCTGGGGGAGAGGCCAGGGCTGCAGAGGGGGGATGTTGTTGGCAGGTGCATGAGGACGCTCTGGGACGCTGCCCTGGGGTGTCCAGCGCAGTGGGGATGGATCAGCCCCTGCTCTGCTGCTCCTTGCCAGGGTCTCCCCCTTGCAGGGACCTTGCAGAACACCAGCCATGCTGTTTGCCCCCAGCCTGCCCGTGGCCAGCCTGGGGCTGCTCACGGGGGTTTTCTCTGCTCAGCATTGGCCTGGCCAAGTGTTCTAGAGAGAGCCTGGCCAAGGAGCCTGGAGCCCCCAGGCCCTGCCCTGAGGCGTCAGCGCTGCCCCAGCAGTGCCCATGGCCTGTCCCTGCTGCAGCCCCAGCACTGCCACCCCCAGGGCTGTGCCCAGCCCTGAGAGCACTCAGGCCCTGCAGCAACAGGAGGGGCAGGGGGGCAGCGGGACAGTGGCACGGGAGCAGCACTGGCAACACCAAGTGCTGCTGCTGCTGGGCACAGCTGCTGTGCCAGCACTGATCTGCCCCAGCTCTGCACACAGACATTGCTGCTGCTGCTCCAGGGAAGGGAACAGAAGGGGCATCTCTGCAGAAAACTTGGCTGGGAGATCCTTTAGTTTGTTTCATGCTACCAAGAGCACTGCTCCTCATTGACACAGTCTGTGGCCACAGCACATGTGGAGAGAAACAAAATGAGGAAGGCTAGAAACAATGACTGTTATTTGTGGACAGTATTAAAAACAAAAACAAATGAGATAAAAAAACCCACAAAAACAACAACAAATATCAAAGATTACTTATTACAAGTGATTTGCATAAATTGGCTGGCAGTTTAATGTTTCTGAAACCATCCAGTCATCAGTCTCCACACAGCAGGCTTGAGCTCCTGGTTTCTTAGGATGAAATGCCCTTATTCCATGGTTATGGTGTGAATTTGGAAGGGGAACTGGAGGATTCTAAATTCTCAAAACCCAAAATGTCATAATTCTATGGCAGTTTCTTTAAAATTTGGGAGAGGAACTGGACTATTCCAAATTCCCAACACCCGAAATGTGGTTATTCCATGGGAATCTGGCAGGGGAACTGGAGGATTCCAAATTCCTGAGGCCTGGAATGCTGTAATTCTATGGTTTTGGTGGGAATTTGGGAGTGAAACTGGAGTATTCAAATATCCCAACATCCAACATGTGGTTATTCCATGGAAATTTGGGAGGGGAACTGGAGGATTCTAAATTCCCAATGCCTGGAATCCTGTAATTCCAATCGTTTTAGTGGGAGTCTAAGAGGGAAGCAGGAGGATTCCAAATTCTCAATGCTTGGAATGCTGTTATTGCATGGCAATTACTAAGGGGAACTGGAGGGTTCAAAATTCCTGACACCTGGAATGCTGTTATTCCATGCTTTTGGTGAGAATTTGGGAGGAGAGCTAGAGGATTCCAAATTTCCAACACCTCGAATACTGTAATTCTATCGTTTTACTGGGAATCTGGGAGGGAAGCAGGTGGATTCTAAATTCTCAATCCCCGGAATGCCGTAATTCCATGGGAATTTGTAAAGGGGGAACTGGAGGGTTCAAAATGCCTGACACCTGGAATGCTGTTATTCCATGGGAATCTGGTAGGAATTTGGGAGTGTGTATGGGGGATTCTAAATTCCCAACACCAGGAATGCCGTTATTGCGTGGAAATCTGGGTGGGGAACTGGAGTATTCAAAATTCCCAACACCCAGAATGCTGTAATTCAATGGATTTGGTGGGAATCTGGGAGGAGAGGGGGAGGATTCTGAATTCCCAGTCCAGGAATGCTGTAAGTCCATAGTTTTGGTGGGAATCTGGGAGGGAAGCAGGAGGATTCTAAATTCTCAGCACCCGGAATGCCATAATTCCATGGCTTCCCAGCGGTGCCCACCAAATCCAACCCTGGGCCTTCAAATGAAACTTTTGACCTTCAAATACAACCTTAGATCACCAAATCCAACCTTGGACTTCATCTCCAACCTGGACTATCAAATTCACACTTTAACCACCCAGGATGGGCTGGGCTGGGCTGGGCTGGGCTGGGCTGGGCTGGGCTGGGCTGGGATGGGATGGGATGGGATGGGGGATGGGATGGGGATGGGATGGGATGGGATGGGATGGGATGGGGCCAAGCTGGATGCAGGCACCAGCCCTGAGGCCCAGCTCTGCCACTCACCCTCCTGTGCTGGCTGGAACATCATCACCTCTTCAGTCTCCTGTGCTGGGGCAGCTCCAGGGCTCTCTTCCTCCTCCATCACCCAGGCCAGCCTGGGCACTCTCGGGGGTCTCTGCTCCATGTCAGTGACTGGATTCATGGCTACTTGCAGGAGAGATGCCTTGAAAAATCTCCCAAGCAAGTCCTGCAGCTGTGCCTGGAGGGCACCTGCAAGAGAGAAGCCTCAGGAAGGTGCAGGACAGCAGGCCCTTGTGAAACAGTTAACGAGAGACTGCACATGCCTAGAGGAGAAATGTGAAAAGGGCACCATGATGAAGACATTCAGCCTTCATCATGGGACAAGTGAGGAACTCAGACACGGAGCCTTCCTCAGCGCCACCACCAGAGCACTGCGCCTGCGCTTCATAAATGCTGATGAAAATAGTGAGCTTTAAGAAATAATTTGCATAACCATACCTTTTCTAAGGAAAACTATGAATGTGCGTTAAGTATAACCATATATTGTAGTTTCTGTGTGCCTGGGTGTGCTGTTAGAAGGAGAGATCTCTGTGCACCTGGAGCAGTGAAAAAAGCAAACAGCCACTTCCTGGACTTTGTCTCCCAAGTTTCTCTTGGCCCAGTTTGGGGCGATTCCACAGGGAACACGTCCCGGCTGGTGGCCATCCTAAACCCATGGGTGTGACACAGACAGGAACGTGTGGGCCAGGGCACGAATGCTGCTGTGAGCCCTGGGGCCCGGTGAGCACTGCAATCAGCAGGAGTGGCAGAGTCCCAGCCCAAGCAGACCTGCCACCCCCCGAGCCCCGGCAGCGCTGGTGCCCGGCTCCTGCCCCAGAGACCTGTGCCCTGGGGGCTTCTGTGCCAGAGGGAGCCAAAGCCCATGTGCACTGGGGGCTGTGCTCCATCCTACAGGGGCTGTTGCAGGAACACCTGCACCAACTGCTGGCAACTCTTTGTTTCTGTCAGGAAGCAGAAGCTGTTGGTCCTAAAATGATTTTTTTTCATGGAAAGGATTGGCAGTAGCACCAGAACACCATCAGCTGCCGAGTTTCACGGTACAATAAGATTGTACAGATGCACTGCTATCGGGAGATCAGAATTACATGAGACAGGGCAACTGAGAGACTTTTTAAAGATGGTGTATTGACTCATGGCATCAGTCTCATAAAAGGGTGAGACATTAAAGGTGTTATGTTTAATGCCATAATATCAGAAGCCCTCTAATTCCCTCTTAGGGGAATTACTGCCTTTTGTTATGTTTTTTGCCTGTCACATATTTTACAAAACTTGGTAACATCTTTTTACACAAATTAATAGTTGTTTTATTTTTTGTGGCTTTGTCCCAGTGCATCATTTTTAGATAATTATATAACACTTCACAAACCTACATTGATACATCTGAAACTTCTAACTAACTTTATAACAGGTTTTATTTCTAAACATTACACTCTTTTACTCTCTTGACATATTGCTTTGCTTACATAATGCATATCTCTGTTTGCATTATACATATTTCTACTTAAAATATGGACTTATATTCTGGTTTTATATCTGCTTTATTTTCATTGTCCTCTTTCTCCAAGCTTTCTCCAAGGCCTTAGGTCAAACACTGTATCTATCTCTATCACTGAGCCTGTATGCACAAGGCCCTGAGAGCTTTCTGTGCCTGCAATTCCCACACATTGTCATGTTTCCTTGTGTTGCAATAAAAACATTAGCCCAATCCGTAATGTTCAGTGCTCCAGTTGCTGCGTGTCTGGCAGTGGTAGCTCATGTCCAAACACAACTGGATGCCTGCTGAGCATGGCAGTGGAAAGCCACAAACAGGCAAGTTCAACCATGGCAATATATAAAGCTTCAAACAATCTCTTGTCTATTTCCAAATGCAAACATCAGCAAACACATGCAGGAAAAGCCAAATGAATTCCAACATTCCCAGGAAACCAAGCAAGGATTGCACACAAGGCCTTTGGAAACACTTCCTAGATGAATTAAAGTCTCTCCCATGCAGGGCTGCAATAGCTGAACTTCTGCACTGCTGCACAGTTGAAGGTAGAGTGGGAAGAAGTCCACAGTGTTCCTGTACAATCTGAAATGGGGATGCAGGCTTGGACCAAAGTCTTTCCTGGGCAGGATGATGCTGAAATCCACTCCATTCTGATGCCTGAAAACTAGGCAAGAAATCAGTACTCCATAGTAAAAGGCCTATGGGGCAGGTATTTGTTTATTTGATGCCAGAGTGAGGGGCATTGCTCCACCACAAACTCACCCGTCCATTCTTTGCACACTACTAGCTTGCATACCTTTTTACTTAGTGTGCACATTATTCTTTCCTAACCTTCACATTGCAACATATTTTCTAATGGCATTATTATGTGAGCCCTTGTAGCACATGTGTGGTTTCTGCATGAGGTGCTGCTCAGCCTCCTGCTGGTCGTTTGGATGGAGGCTCATGAGCCTTCCTGGGACTGAACTCTCCACCCCTGCTTCCTGGACATGCTCTGTAGGATTGTCTGCTCAAACAGGCGGTGGTTAGCTTTTGCAGTTAGCGTGTTCTGCTAAATTTGCTGATTTTTAAAAAGTGCTTCATTCCCATACCCTGTTACCACGTAACTACTTCTTCCTGCACAGCTACAGCGTTTTGTGTAGCTCAATTCTCTCATTGCCTAGGCATCAAGCCAGCACTTTCTTATATCCTTTGGAATTTTTTTTGCAAATATAGTCTTGTTGTGGTCTCAAAAGACTTACCTGTTTCAATCATGTATCTCATTTTTTTGTTCCCATTTGTGATACGTGGTTGTAGTTTGTTTACAATACCATACAAAACACTGGCTCTTCATGCCGGTTCTTAGGATTGGTGTTCCAGTTCCTAAAATTCCTACAAAAAGTTGTGTTAACTAGTTCCGATTAGGCAGCCAAGATTTTTGAGTTTCTCACAAATGTTTAGTCCAAGATGTGATGTCTTTGGTCACTTCAGGGAGTACATTTGCATGTTGCCAAATGGTATGGATATCCTCTGCTATTTGCCGTGACTGACCTATCTAAGTGCAACCACTGGTATAAATTGGAATACAAACTCCTCCCATCTGGCTGTTACCTTATCTAACACCATGCAGTTTTGAAAGACTACTTTTATTGAGTTTATTTAAGTTTGTAGTCTTCTTCAGGCATCTGCTGTTGAATTAGCAATCAATTCTATTTTGGCTGGGATGCTTGAAATGGCCTTTTGCAGTTGTGCAATTCTTAAATTTGGGAGCAATGCCCTAACAAAACTGTGAAACCTGATGCAGTATCACACCGGTGGGTTATTGGGTGTTGTCTCAGTGAGTCTGTTCTTCCATAGTCCTTGAATACTACTGGTCATTTCATTAGTTTGATTTGTAACCTGTAACTGAGGGAGAAGGTATCCCATGGTACATGGGCCAGTCCAGTTACCTGGTAATTGTTTAATGCTATTCCATTCCCACAGAGCCACCAAGATGCATCTGGAAGGGGGCAGATGGTGTTCATCCTCACTGACTCATTTCCACTATGCCTTTCAAAAAGACAGTTTTCCCACATTGGCTGACATCGACCCTCCCAGTTGTGTTACCAGAAAAGTGGCCGAGATTTGCTCCAGAGTTGTTCAGTCCTTTGTGTGTGACTGACTCGTTGATAGGTAGTAATTGGAGAAGGGGCTTTCCCAAGGAAAATCCTGCCTGTCTACATTGAGCAGTAGTGTTGTGTAAGCTATAGGGGTTCCAATCTGACCAATTGCTTGATGGTTCCCCTGTTAAGGGAAGGTTCCATTGTTGCCCCTCTCCGCAAAGCCAGCAATCCCTGAGTCCTGTATAGCTAGCTGTGGTTCCTACTTGTGTTACATGGGCGATAGCATCGAAGGCAAATGAGAAAGACACTTGTTTATGAGTGAATTTTCATTTTAGTCCATGATCCCCAACAGGTTTGGTCGTCCAGAGTATAGTGGTTTTTGTTCGCTAATTTGAAATTTTCTTGTTTTGAGATAGGATTAGGAGGAAGGCAAAAGAGGCTGAGCTTTAAAGGTACAAAGAGAAACTTTGTTACTGGTAACTAGAAGAAAAAGAAAGAAACCTTAGAATGAAACTTTAGACTACTCTTTCTCCCCCTACACACTTCCTTTCTTTCACACTGAAAATGTTTGGAAAACAACTGTCAGTTTACCATCTCTAAAATAGTTTTTTACTAATTCATTGGGAGAGGAGACTTCCGTCTTCAGTCTCTGGAGATTTCTCCAAAATAACAGTTTTCTCACAGCATTAATGTTACAGTGATTAGGTGTCTGGGAGAATGGAATTTTGATGACTATGTAAAAATCCTTTCTTTAAATTGCAGTTTTCCTAGAACTATTATTGAGGAACATATCAACTATGGGGCACACTTCAAGGGTTATAACAGTTAAAACAAAAGCTTGTATTGTTTTTGAAAAAACAGAGGTTTTTCTTCTTTTTCTTCTTCCCTGGGAAGCAGCACGTCATCATCTTTTTAATATTCAAACTTAAGGGATCACAGCTATTTCAACATCTACTTAATCTACCACCAATGTCTTTGTTCATATTTACAGTTAGAACAGATACATTTACTCTATAATATTTTTATGTGTTATATGAAAACAAGAGTCTCTTCTTCACAGCTTAAAAAAGGAGAAATTTCTGTCCCTGACTCTCCTCCTTCCCTCATCTGGGACCTGACTCTTCCGTTTGCCTGACTTCAGTGTTTTCTGTTTCTGTTACCATCTTGGTCCTTTCCTTTCACTCAGGAGAGAGAACAAAGTGTCTGCAAGTCTCATTTTGGGTAATGAAAGAGTCAATACCTTGCCCGGGCAGCAGCTGGAGCAGTTTTGGTGCAGCATTTCAGACCGCGCTGGGGCTGGCGAGGATCGTAAGGGCCCAGCCAGAAGGCGGTGGTGGTTGTTGTGGCTCCATGGCTGTTTTCTGGCCTTTGCTACATTCAATTCCAGCCGTGGGCTGATGGGTTTCCCTCCCCTGCCCAGCAGGCAGAGGTTGGAGGAGGCCTTGCCGGCACAGGGCCCGGCTGTCTCTGCCCCAGGCCGAGCCCAGAGCCGCTCTGCCGAGGGTGGAGGCCCTGCGGGCCGGCGGCAGGGCAGGCTTTGAATGCCAGCTTAATGTTCTGCTGAGCCACGGGCTCCCTGGCTGGGCCAGGCTGGGCAATCTAAGATCTTAGCAGCCATGTGGGCCTCCCCTCCCCCTTTCTATCAGGACCCTGGCCAAAAACGGGGCCCAGAGTCAGAGCCCAGCCCAGGCCTGGCCAGGCCAGGCCCACGGGCTGCACGGAGGGGCCCGGGCCGGTGTTACCTGTACTGAGACTGGAAGGGAAAGAGAACTTTCGTGGGGTTGTTTTGTCTTTACATGTGTGTTTCACAAAGACACATAAACTTTCTCATTTGTGTAGCAATGTGTCACTAATAAAAATCAGATATCAATTGGTCCTTGTCTGGTCCAAAGCAGGCTGCCTAGGTCCAGCAGAGAAAAATGTCAGTGAATCTTTGAAAACCACCACAGCAGCCTAGAAGTAAATGGGTCCCTGGGTGAGTGATGATCAGATGGATCTGAACACGTACAAAGGATCGCAGCCAATGCATTGAACCCTAAGTGCAGATGCATCATTGGCCAGGGAAATGGTGTGCTATGACCCCAACCAATCACATGTGTATATCCGGGACATTCAAACCCTTAATTTAAGAAGGGTCCCAAACAATAAAGACAGCTTTTGTCATATGGACCACTGAGGGTTCATGTCATCTGTGTGTCTAACCACAACCCCAGTAAGTGTAATAGCTGTCGTCAGTGGATATGGTCAGTGGGGTGTGGTCATTTGGGATGGTCAGGTGGAAAGTGGGTGGGTCAGGAGGCCATGGTCATTGCATTGGTCAGTAGGGTGTGGTTAATGGGTGGTGCCAGTAAGTGTGGTCATTAGGGAGGGGAGTGGAGTGTGGTCAGTGCGTATGAGAATTGAGTGTGGTTAGTTGGGTTGGCAGTGGGGTGTGGTTAGTGGGTGTGGCCAGCAGGTGTGGTCAGTGGAAGTAGTCAGTGGGATGTGGTCAGTGGGAGTGGGCAGTGGGGATATGGTCATTTGGGTGGTGGGTGGGGTGTAGTTAGTGGGTGTGTTCAGTGGGATGTGCGTGTTGAGGTGTGGCTCTGGTCAGTGGGTGTGGACAGTGGATGCAATGACTTCAAGGGTCATTGGGGTGGTCACTGGGTGTGGGCAGTGGGAGTGGTCACTGTGTGTAGTCAGTTAGGTGTTCATTGGGGTGTGGTCATTGGGAGTGGTGTGTGGGTGTGGGCAGTGGGGGTGTGGGCAGTGGAGTCTTGGCAATTAATGTGGTCTGTCAGTGTGGTCAGTGGCTGTGGTCCAAGGGAGTGCTCAGTGGCGTGTGGTCAGTGGGTATGGTCATTTGTGGTGGTCAGTGGGGAGTGGTAAGGGGGTGTGGTCAGTTGGGTGGTCAGTTGGTGTGATGATGGGTGGCAGTCAATGGATGGAGCCATTGGGTGCCCTCAGTGGTGGTGGTCAGTGGGGTATGGTCATTAAGGGTAGTGATGGGGTGGTCAGGGGTTTTAGTCAGTGCCAGAGTAGTCAGTGGGTGTGGTCAATGGGTGTGGTCAGTGGGGTTGGTCAGTGGGTGTGGTCATTGGGCAGGTCTATCTGGTTTGGTCAGTGGGTACCGTCAGCAGGTGTGGGCAATGTGGTGTGGGCACTGGCATCTGGGCAGTGGATGTGGTCATTGGCTGTGGTCATTGGGGTGGTCAGTGGATATGATCAGTGGGTGTGGTCATTTAGGATGGTCAGTGGGTTGTAGTCAGTGGATGTGGTGGGTGAGGTCCGTGGGAGTGGTCATTGGGGTGGTCAGTGGATGTGGTCAGTAGGTGTGGTCCGTGAGGGTGTGGTAAGTTGGTTTAGTCATTGGGTGTGCTCAGTGGCATGTGGTCAATCGAGGTACAGTCAGTTGGGTGGTCAGTCAATTTGTTCAGTTGGGTGGTCAGTGGATTGTTGTCAGTAGGAGTAGGCAGTGGGTGTGGTCAGTGGGAGAATTTGGTAGGATCTGGTCAGTGGGTGTGGTCAGTTGGGGTATGGTCAATTGGGTGGTCAGTTGGTGTGGTCAGTGGGGGTGATCAGTGGATGTGGCCATATGCGCTGGTCAGTGGCATGGTCAGTGGGGATAGTGGGTAGGAGGCAATCAGTGCTTGTGGTCAGTTGTGGTGTAGGCATTGGTGTCTTCGCAGAGGATGTGGTCAGTGGGGCATGGTCACAGGTTATGGGCAATATCTGTGGGCAGTGGTGTGTGAGAAGTGTGTGTGGTGAGTTGGGTTGCCATTGGGGTGTGGTTAGTGGGTGTGGTCAGTGAATATGGTCAGTTGGGTAGTCAGTGGGAAGTGGTCAGTGGGTGTAGTTGGTGAGGGTGGACAGTGCAGTGTGGTCAATGTTTGTGCACAGTGGATGGGGTCAGCTGGGTTTTAAATGGGATGTAGTCAGTGGTTGGGATCAGTGGGGGAATACAGCCAGTTAGTGCAGTTATTGGGGCTGGTCAGAGGCGTGTGGTCAGTCAGTGTATGTTTAGTGGGTGTGGTCAATGGCATGTGGGCATTGGTGTCTTGGCAAAGGGTGTGGTCAGTGGGTGCAGTTAGTTGGTGTGGTCAGTGGGGTGTGGGAAATGGGTGTATGGTCAGTGGGTGTGTGAACAGTGTAGAGCGGTCATTGGGTGTGGTCACTTGGTGTGGTCAGTGGGAGTGGTAAGTTGAGTGGTCACTGGGGTGGTGTCAAGGGGTGTGGTCAGTGGTCTGCAGTCATTGGGGTGTGGCTAGGGGAGGTGGTCTGTGAGTGTGGTCAGTGGATGTGATCAGTGAATGTGGTCAGTTGGGTAGTCGGGTGGGGCTGGTCAGTTGTGTGGCCAGGGGGTGTGGTTTTTCAGTGTGGTCAGTGGAAGTGGTCCTTGGGAGTGTGATCAATTGGTTTGTCAGTGGATTGGTATCAGTGGGGCTGGTCATTGGACGTGGTCAGTTTGGTGTGGTCAGGGGAGTCATTGGGTTTGGTCAGTGGGGTTTGGTCAGTAGGTGTGGGCAGCGAGTGTGGACAGTGCGTATTTTCATTGGGGTGGTCATTGAGGTGTGGTCAGTGGGGGTTGTCATTAAGGTGGTCATTGGTGTGTAGTCAGTGGGTATAGTAATTGGGTGTGGTCAGTGGGTGTATGGTCATTGGGTAGTCATTGGGGTGTGGTCAGGGGGTGTAGCCAGTGGGTGTGGTCATTGGGTTATTGCCATTGCATTTTTGCATATGAGTGTGGTCATTGGGTGTGGTCACTGGTTATGGTCACTGGGAGTGTGCTCAGTGAGGGTATGGTCACTTAGGGGATCATTGGGGTGTGGTCAATTGCTGCGGTCAGTGAGTGCAGTCAGTGGGGATGGTCAGTGGATGTGAGCTGTGGGTGTGGTCAGTGGATGTAGTCAGTTGGGTGCTCACTTGCTCTGGTCAGTGAGTGTGGGCAGAGTGGGCGGTGAGTGAGAATTCGGTGGAGTGTGGTCAGTGGGTGGGTGCAGTGGGTGTCATCAGTGAGGGTATGGTCAGTTGGATGATCAGTGGGGTGTGGGCATTGGTGTCTTGGCAATGGGTGTGTTCACTGGGTGTGGTCAGTGGGGTGTGGTCAGTGGGTGTGGTCATTTGGGGTGGTCATTGGGAAGGTGCTTGGCCAAGGCAAAAAGGAGGCTCCCTGTGTGCCCTGCTCCCCTCTCCCTGAGCTCCTGAGAGCTCTGCAGTCCCTGCTGCCATCCCATCTGCCCAGGCCAGCACAACAGCCCCAGCCTTGGGGCCCTGCAGAGCTGCTCCTGCTCCAGGCCCAGGGCCCATCCCAGAGCTGGGGCAGCCACAAAGCTGTGTCCATTCCTGTTCATTCCTGCTCTGATGAGCATGGATCCTCAGCCACTTGGAGGCTGCTGCTGAATTTTACCTCAGCAGAGGCCTCTTCTTTTTTGAGTTCTTAAGTTCAGGAATTCAGTGACATAGTTTCATAAACATTTGCTCTAAACACCCAAACCAGAAGCACCTCTAGGAATAATTTCAGTTTTCAATTCTTCTGTGGTAATTAGACAGATTTCTGAAGTGGATTCAAAGTGAATAGACTGTACTGAAAACACAGAGGAAATTGATTTGTCTTGTTTTTTCTTGTTTCTTAATGGATATCAGCAATGTCTAATTGATACTGACCCCCAATTGATACTGACCTTCTAATGCAGTCTGAATAATTATGAAAATCAAGACCCTTCAAGGCTGATAATCAATAATATTTTGTCCTCACCTCCACCCCAGTATTTCCCTCATCCAACCCCTGGGACTCCAATGGATCAGGAATGATGTGGCCAGCAGGACCACGGCAGTGATTCTTCTCCTGTGCTGGGCACTGGTTGGGCAGCACCTCGATTGCTGTGTCCAGTTTTGGGGTCTCCCAATTTAGGAAGGACATGGAGAGGCTGGAGTGTGTCCAGAGAAAGACAACAAAGCTGGTGAGGGGTCTGGAACAAGAGTCCTGTGAGGAGCAGCTGAGGGAGCTGGGGATGTTTATCCTGGAAAAGAGGAGGCTCAGGGGAGACATCATCACCCTCTACAGCTCCCTGACAGGAGGGTGCAGCCAGGTGGGGGTCAGGCTCTTTTCCCAGGGAACAGTGACAGGAAAAGAGGGCACAGCCTTAAAGCTGCACCTGGGGATGTTTAGGCTTGACATTAGGAAATATTCTTCACAAAAAGAGTGACAGGGCATTGGAATGGGCTGCCCAGGGAGGTGGCTGAGTCGCCGCCCCTGGAAATGTTTCAGGAAAGACTGGATGTGGCACTGAGTGCCATGGTCTGGGTGACAAGGTGGTGTTGGGTCACAGGTTGGACTTGATGCTCTCAATGCTCTTTTCCAGCCTGGGTGATTCTGTGATGATTGTGACACTGCAGGGCCCCGGGGGAGCAGGGGGCCATTGTGACACTGCGGGACCTCATGGAACTGAGATGACCAGAGTGACACTGTGTATGACATGGCACCACAGAGCCAAGGGGCCACTGTGACACTGTGGGGCTGCATGGAAGCAAGGAGTCCATGGTGACATTCTGGGTCCTCATGGAACCACAGAGGCCACTGTGACACTGCAGGGCCTTGTGGAACCAAGGGGCCATTGTGCCACTGCGGGACCAAGGAGAGCCTTGTGAGAGCCTGGTGCCCAATGGAATCAAGGGGCCATTGCTCCACTGCAAGGATTCTTGGAACTAAGGGAACAATTGTGACACTGTGGTGCCCCATGGAACCAAGGGTCCCTTGTTACACTGCAGGATCTTGTGTAACCAGGGCTCCATTGTGACACTGCAGCACCAAGGAATTCATGGTGGCACTCAGAGGCCTCATGGAACCAAGAGGCCACTGTGACCCTGCAGGGCCTTGTGGGACCATGCAGAGCACTGTGACAGAGCAGGACCTCGTGTAATGATGGGGCCATTGTGACACTGCAGGGCCCCATGGAAAAAAGGGGCCAGTGCTGCTCCTCAGGGACTCATGGAATGAAGGAAACATGTCTGACAGCGTGGTGCCTTTTGTGACCAAGAGGCCATTGTGACACTGTGGAACCAAGGAGAGCATTGTTGCACTGAGACCTCATGGAACCAAGGATCCACTGTGACACTGCAGGGCCTTTTGGGACCAAGGTGCCATTGTGACACTGTGGGGCCCAAGGATCCAAGACACTTTTTGATACCAAGGGGCCCCAGGGAACAAAAGGGAAATTCTGGCACTGAGAGGCCTCATGGAATTATGGAGAGCATTGTGACACTCTAGGGCCACATGGAACCATGGGGACACCAAGGTAGCTAGGAGTGTGGATCTGCTAGAGGGTAGGAGGGCTCTGCATGGGGACCTGGACAGGCTGAATCCAGGGTCCAAATCCAATAAGGTGAGACTTAACAAGACCAAGTACCAGGTCCTGCACTGTGGCCACAACATCCACTGCAGCAGTCCAGGCTGGGGACAGAGTGGCTGGACAGCAGCCAGACAGAAAAGGACCTGAGGACACTTATGGACAGCAGGGTGGACATGAGCAAGCAGCGTGACCAGTAGGCCAAGAAGGCCAATGGCTCCTGGCCTAGATCAGGAAAGGTGTAGCCAGGACCAGGGCAGTGATCCTTCCCCTTTACTCGGCACTGGTGTGGCCACACCTCGAGTACTGCGTCCGTTTAAGAAGGACATGGAGGGGGTGGAGCAGGTTCAGAGATGGGCAACAAGGCTGGTGAGGGGCCTGGAACACAAGTCCTGTGAGGAGTGGCTGAGGGAGCCGGGGTTGCTTATCCTGGAGAAAAGGAGGCTCAGGGGAGACAAGGTGGTGTCAGGGCACAGATTGGACTCAATGATCTCCAAGGTCTTTTCCAGCCTTGCTGATTCTGTGATTCTCTGAAACCACCCCTGAAGCAGTTGCAGTATGAGCCCTGGGCTTCCTCTTCAGA
This sequence comes from Muscicapa striata striata, assembly GCA_030060385.1. Lineage (NCBI taxonomy): Eukaryota > Metazoa > Chordata > Aves > Passeriformes > Muscicapidae > Muscicapa > Muscicapa striata. Next base: position 41,025 of record JAREIS010001003.1, read on the forward strand.
AGGTCCAGCAGCCCAGCTCCCTCAGCTTCTCCACACAGCCCCAAAGCCCATCCTGTCAGTCCTGCAGAGCCTCTCCTCATTGCCCAGAACAGGGAGCCCCACACCCAGACACACCAGCCCAGATGTGCCCACCTGGCTTGTGATGCCTCTGGCAAGGGAGCAGCACGAGGCACTGCAGGACGCTGCAGACAATTCCTGAAGCACTTGTAGGATGATCCTGTTCCGCAAAGGACATTCCATGGTGCCAGATCAGGAACTGAAATGGGGAGTGGGGCTAGAGAGGAAGAGGCAAACAGGGATGGGCTGTTTGCAGGGGAGGGAACAAAAATGGGCAGTAGGAAGATATTAGTACCAGTAAAACTAAAGGAAGCAGAGGTGAAGCAGAGGAAAAGGCAGGGCAATTTGGGGGTGGCTGCCAGGCAGCCCTGGCTCTGAGCAACATTGTCTGCAGTGGGACAGGAAACTCACAGCTCATGGGAACAAACTTTCTGGCTGACTTCATAGGCCACGACAAACCTGAGTGGTTTCCCTGGTGTCCCCCAGCCCTTGCTGGCCCCTTCCAGGGGCTGATGGCATTTGTGCTCACTCAGCTCCATCTCCCCACAGCAGCACCATGTCAGTGCTGACCCCTGCTCTGTGAAATGCAAACAGGGGCTCCTGAGCCAGTGCTGCCGTGTCTGTGCCTGCAAGGATGTGGCCCCTGTGTGAGCTGGGGGAGAGGCCAGGGCTGCAGAGGGGGGATGTTGTTGGCAGGTGCATGAGGACGCTCTGGGACGCTGCCCTGGGGTGTCCAGCTCAGTGGGGATGGATCAGCCCCTGCTCTGCTGCTCCTTGCCAGGGTCTCCCCCTTGCAGGGCCCTTGCAGAGCCCCAGCCATGCTGTTTGCCCCCAGCCTGCCCACAGCCAGCCTGGGGCTGCTCACGGGGGTTTTCTCTACTCAGCATTGGCCTGGCCAAGTGGTCTGGAGAGAGCCTGGCCAAGGAGCCTGGAGCCCCCAGGCCCTGCCCTGAGGCATCAGCGCTGTCCCAGCAGTGCCCATGGCCTGTCCCTGCTGCAGCCCCGGCACTGCCACCCCCAGGGCTGTGCCCAGCCCCGAGAGCACTCAGGCCCTGCAGCAACACGAGGGGCACGAGGGCAGCGGGGCAGTGGCACGGGAGCAGCACTGGCAACACCAAGTGCTGCTGCTGCTGGGCACAGCTGCTGTGCCAGCACTGATCTGCCCCAGCTCTGAACACAGACATTGCTGCTGCAGCTCCAGAGAAGGGAACAGAAGGGGCAACTCCAGTGAAAACTTTGCTGGGAGATTCTTTAGTTCATTTAAGGCCCCAGAGAGCACAGCCCCACATTGTCACAGCCTGTGGCCACAAGGAAGATGGAGTGAAACAAAATGAGAAATGGCACAAACAATGACATTTCTCTGTGGGCAGTATTAAAAAAAGGCAAAAGAACCTCCAAAATGAAACCAACAAGAAGTGTCAAAGACGACTTTTATTACAAGTGATTTGCAAAAATAGGCCAGCAGTTTAATGTTTCTGAAACCATCCAGTCATCAGTGTCCACACTGCAGCCTTGAGTTCCTGGCTCCTCAGGCTGTAGATGAGGGGGTTCAGGGCTGGAGGCACCACTGAATACAGAACTGACACTGCCAGATCCAGGGATGGGGAGGAGATGGAGGGGGGCTTCAGGCTGGCAAATGTGCCAGTGCTGAGGAACAGGGAGAGCACAGCCAGGTGAGGGAGGCAGGTGGAAAAGGCTTTGTGCCGTCCCTGCCCAGAGGGGATCCTCAGCACAGCCCTGAAGATTTGCACATAGGAGAAAACAATGAACACAAAACAGCCAAATACTAAACAGGCACCAACTGCAATGAGTACCAGTTCCCTGAGGTAGGAGTGTGAGCAGGAGAGTTTGAGGATCTGGGGGATTTCACAGAAGAACTGGCCCAGGGCATTGCCCTGGCACAAGGGCAGGGAAAATGTATTGGCTGTTTGCAGCAGAGCATTGAGAAAGCCACTGGCCCAGGCAGCTGCTGCCATGTGGGCACAAGCTCTGCTGCCCAGGAGGGTCTCGTAGTGCAGGGGTTTGCAGATGGAGAGGTAACGGTCGTAGCACATGACAGTGAGAAAGGAAAATTCTGCTGTAAGGAAAAAGACAAAGAAAAAGACCTGTGCAGCACATCCTGCATAGGAGATGGTCCTGGTGTCCCAGAGGGAATTGTGCATGGCTTTGGGCACAGTGGTGCAGATGCAGCCCAGGTCAGTGAGGGCCAGGTTGAGCAGGAAGAAGAACATGGGGGTGTGCAGGTGGTGGCCGCAGGCTACGGCGCTGATGATGAGGCCGTTGGCCAGGAGGGCAGCCAGGGAGATGCCCAGGAAGAGGCAGAAGTGCAGGAGCTGCAGCTGCCGCGTGTGTGCCAATGGCAGCAGGAGGAAGTGGCTGATGGAGCTGCTGTTGGACATTTGCTGTGTCTGCACATTCCACCTTGATGAAGAAGGAAAAAAAGTGACAATTGAGAGGAGATTTCTCATAGGACAGTCGAGGTTCTTTCTCAGTGACCCTTCTCTGCCACTAAACACCTATCCCTTTTCTTTGTCTCAGAGACCTTCCTTCACCTTGCTCTCTGGAGCCCTGATTGCTGCTGGCCAATGTTGTGTGAGGAGCCAGACCTTGACCTGCAGGACATCTGGAAGTCAGCCCAGAACCCTACGTCAGTGCAGGGGAACAGGGGGGGCAGGAGCCAGTGCTGTGTTTGAACTTAGACATAGAATCTTCTCCTAAGGCAGAGGAGATTCCTGGGTTAAGGAATGGGGATAACAGAAGGCAGAACGAGAGATTGTGCTGCACAGAGGGGAGAACAGAGTCCAGTGAGGCAGGAGGATTGTCTGAGGCTTAGTGCAGACTGAGGGAAGCTGCTCTGTCCCTGCAAGCTCTTTGAGTTTCCCTGGACTTGCACCTTTCTGAGCTGCACTCTTGTGTTACCCTGGAAAGCCAGGAGACACTGCTGAGAGCAGAGGGATCCCTGGCACACAAAGTGGCTCCTGCCTTTCCCTAAGTCAGGGAGAATCAGCTCATTCCCAGCCTCCCAGCCTGCCCTGCCCAGAGCTCCCAAGGCACAGGGAGCTGGGACAGCCCATTGCTGTGCTCAGCCTGCACAGGAGGAGACCAAGGGCTGGGCCTGTGCCTGCAGCTGGAACTGCCTTTCGCAGAGAGCCTGTCAGCAATGCCAGGAGCACCTGGGCAAGGCAAGGAGAGAGAGAGCCAGCCCTGAGGGAAAGCCTTTCTCTGGCCAGCCCTGCACAGCCCCTCCCAGGCAGCACCAGGGCAGGACAGTGGCCCTCAGGCCCTGCTCAGCAGGGAATGGCACATGGCAGGAGAGATGCTCTTCATGTCTGGCACTGCTCTGACAGCCCAGGAAGCCACTGAGGGCCCTGAGCCCTGGGCTGAGGGCTGTGCTGGCTGGGAGGGGACACCAGAGCTGTGCTGCTCTGGGCAGTGTCTGTCCTGCAGGGCAGGGCTTGCAGGTGCCACATCTGCCCTGCAGCAGGGCTTCCCTCAGCACTGCCTCCCTCCCTCCCTGCCCATGGCTCTGCTGCTGCAGCTGTCCCAGCCCGAGCTGTTCCTGTGGCCCCGGGCTCCTTCCCTGCCAGAGCCCAGCCCAGCCCAGCCCCTGGACCAGCTCTGCCCTGCAGCTGCTCGGGGCTGCAGGGATTAAAGAACAGCTCCCCCAGGCCTGGGCATCATGGGAAGGTGTTGCTGGATGGATCTGGAGGCTGGGGAGGTGGAGGCACCTGCTGAGGGTCCCAGGAAAATTCACTGTGATGGTTTAAGAGGCTCAGCCCCTGCTCTACCCTGCACAGCTGAGTTTCCATTCCCATAATCTGTGCCTGGGAAAAGTGGAAGAACAGGTTCAGGAAAGCAGGAAACTCCTGCCCTGAATGAGCTCATGGAAAGTCCTCTCAGAAATGTCCTGGGCTTGAGCTGAAGCTCTGAGCAGCCCTGACCCACACAGCACCCTCTGCACACTGCAGGACCTGCCCTGGCAGGAGTCACTCCCTGCACCCACAGCTCCCCTCCACTGTCCATGCGGAGCTCCCAGGCAGGCTGAGAGCTGCCCCTGGCAGGTGGCACATCCCCAGGGCTGGCCAAGAGCCCTGAGCAGCCCTGGGCAGCCCTGGCTGCAGCCCCAGCTTCAGCCCCTGCAGCCAGCCCTGGCAGCAGGAGCCATCCTGCCCTGTCCCTCTGATGGTGCCCAGGGCAGCCCTGCTCTGCAGCACATCCTCCTCCTCCTCCTGTGCCTCATTGAATCTGGGAGAGTCCTCCTGACACATCCCCCAGGCTGTGGAGTGTGCTGGCTCCAGGAGATCCCTCCAGGAGCACAGGGGACATTGCCCTGCACCCACAGACTCACCATGTCCAGGATTGTGAAGATGTTTCCCCAAGTGAAGTCTCAGCTCAATGTCTTCCCAGTGCTGATTGCCTTTAGCCTGTCTGTGCCTGGCTCCTGTCCCCTCAGTGCCTGCAGGCAGTGCCCTCAGCCCTGCTGGGCTGGGAGAGGAGCTGCTCCTCAGCAGAAATGTCTTTTTGAAGGTTTCCTTGGTTTTTCTTAGGAAGTCCCTCTGTGCCAGGAGCCCAGCCCAGCTCAGCAGCAGAGACACAGCACAAGGACTTTAATGATCCTCTCAGGGCTTTGGTGCTGTTTACATCAGACACTGTCCCTGAAAGAGTGCTCAAAAAACTTCTAATAAACTCAAAATTAAATTGAAACTCCAAAGTTTGTCTAAGTTTTAATGGCTTCCACTGAGGAATATGAGTGTGAAGATGTCCCCATGTTCCAGATAGAGCAGAACACTGGAGGCAGTGATGACAAGTGGGGACAAACAAGGGAAAGGTGTCTCTGATGCTGAGCAAACCTGGATGTGTTTCAGGAATGCAAAGGGACAAGGCCTGACCCCCAGCCCCTGGCAAAGAACATCCTGTCCCTCCCTCATTGCTCAGGGCTCTTACCGGGGCACTGGCCTCTGGGGATGTGCAATGCCAAGGGCAGGACCATGGGGCGGCCCCTGCCAGGCTGCTGAGCAGGGACAAGGAGGCAATGAGGCCCCAGCACAGCAAGGCTCACTTGTCCCCTGCTGGCCAAGGGCCCAGGGCCAGCAGCCATGGCCCAAGTGCTGCAGGAGTTGGCTCTGGCAGGGCCTTTCAGCTGCTGCCCATCCCTGTGCCCTCTGCAGCCCAGGCTATCCTACGGTGTCCATGCCCTGTGCCTCTGTCCCTGCAGGCTGTCGTCATCCCCCGGCTGCCCCACCTGGCTGGCCCCTTCCTTTGCTGACAGCTCTGCGTCCTGCCTGCCTCTGCCTGCGCACACAAAGCCTTGGCCTTCATACCAAAATGTTTAATTCAGTTTTACTGTGCCTATGAAATTTTAGCAGAAGAACAAGGCATGCAGGGGCTGCTTTCCCAGCAGGGATGGTTGGAGGAGAATAAGAAGACGTCTGGCTTAAGGATGCAGTGATAGAAAAACAATGACTCAACCTGGGAACTTGGTGTGGGTTTTATGGAAATGTGTAAATTGTAATAGACACGTAGTGACTGAATATAAGGAACACCAATATAGAATCACATGTCCATGTAAGGTTAGGAATTATCCCACGTTGAACCTGAGGCCTGAAAATATTAGTGAAAACAAATTAGTTTTAAGGAGTGTTATTCTGGTATTTCTGAGATTTGGTTACAGCAGGGCCTCACAGAATCAAGGAGTCAACTGTTGCACTATGGCACCCCAAGGAACAAAAAGGCCGTTTGAGGCTGTGGAAAACAAAATTCATTTTGACAGAGTGAGGCTACATGGAACCTATGGTGCCTTGTGACACTGCAGATCCAAGGAGACCATTGTGACACTGAGAAACCTCATGGAACCAAAAGTCCATTGTGACAGAGAAAGGCCTCATGGAACCAAGGGGCCATTGTGACACTGTGGGGCCACATGGAACCAATGGTCCATTGTCATACCTCAGCTCCAAGGAGGCCATGGTGGCACTATGGAACCTCCTGCAACCAGGGGTGCATTGCGATCCTGCAGGGCCTCACAGAACCAAGGAGTCCATTGTGACACTGCAGAACCTCACAGAACCAAGGTGATCATATTATACTACAGAACCTCACGGAACAAAGGGTCCATGGTGACACTGCAGAACTGTTGCTGAGAGTAGGAAAGCTCATGGAACCAGAAGTCCATTGTAACCAAGGGGCCCTTGTGACACTGTGGATCCAAGGAGACCATTGTGACACTGAGGAACCTCATGGAACCAAGGGTCCATTGTTACACCGTGGGGGTTCCTGAAATGAAAGGTCCATTGTGGCATTGCAGGGCCTCATGGAACAATGGAGAATATTATGAAACAGAATCACAGAATGAACAAGGTTGGAAAAGACCTTTGAGATCATCAAGTCCAACCTATGACCTAATATCACCTCGTCAACTAAACCATGGCCCTGAATGCCTTGTCCAGGCTTTTTTAAAATGCCTTGAGAAGTGGTGACTCTTGACCTCCCTGGGCAGAAAAATCCAGTGCCCAATCACTCTTTCAGTGAATAATTTTTTCTTAGTGTCAAATCTACACTACCTCTGGTTCCTCTCAAGACTGTCCTCTTGTTGTGTCAGTGGTTGTCTGGGAGAAGAGACTGACCCCCACTTGACTACAGCCTCTGTTCAGGTGGTTTTAGAGACTCTCACTGGAGACCATTGTAGTCATTGGGGCCATTGTAGCACAGCAGGGCCTCATGGAATCAAGGGGACCACAGTGACAGTGTGGGGCTCCATGGGATAAAGGGGCCATTCTGGCACTGTAGAACCAAGGAGAGCTTTGTTACACTACACGGCACCATGGAACCAAGAAAACTATGGTGACACTTTGAGGCCTCATGGAACCAAAGGACCATTGTGGTGCTGCAGGGCCTCATGGAACCAAGGGCACAAGAGTGACATTGTGAGCTCCAAGGGACCAAGGAGGCATTCTCACACGGCAAACCAAGAAGACCATTGTGATACTATGAGGCATCATGGAACCAAGGGTCCATTGTGACACAGCACAGCCTCATAGAACCATGGGGGACATTTTTGCTATTTGAGTCTTTGTGAAACAAATGGGACATTGTGGCATTTGAGGGCCTTTTGAAACCAAAGAAACCATAGTGACACTATGGGGCACAATGGAACCAGGACGCCATTGTGACACTGTGGGGTGTCACGGAATCAATGGTCTGTTGTGACACTGCAGGGCTTCATGGAATCATGGAGACTATTGTGACACTTTGCAACTCCATGAAACCAAGGAACAATTTTGGGGCTATGGGTCTCCTCAAGCCAAGGGGCAATTGTCACACTGTGTGGCACCATTGAACCAAGGAGTCCATTGTGACACTGCAGGGCCCCATGGAACTAAGGATTCCTGTAACAGTGAGGGACCCCAGGGAACCAAAGGTCCATTGTGACACTGCAGGGCCTCATGGAATCCTGGAGGCCATGATGACACTTTGAGACGTCGTTGAATCGAGGGGTTCTGCAGGGCCGCATGGAACCAAGGAGACCCTTCTGCCATTGCAAGTCTCCATGGAACCAAGGGTCCATTGTGATACTGTGGTGTGGGAAATGCAGGCACAGAGAGCTCTCAGAGCGTTGTGCATACAGGATCAGAGACAGAGATGGGTACAAGGTTTGATCTAAGACCTTGGAGAAGGCTTAGAGTATTAGAGCATTAAAGTGAAACAGACATGAAACAAGAATATAAATTGGTCGTTTAAGTAAAAATATATTTTAAGCAAACATATGTATTATGTAAGCAAAAGAATATATTAAATAGGATAATAAAAAATTTTAAAGTTTAGCAGTTGAAGCTGTTATAAAGTTAGTTAGAAGTTTGTGATGTATCAATGTAAGTTTGTGAAGTGTTATATGATTGGTTGAAAAATGATGCATTTCTGCAAAGCCATGAGAAGCAAAGGAATTAATGATTGGTGTAAAAAGAGGCTAGTATTTGAGGAAGAATTTGATTGGCTAAAAAACTAAAATAAAGTGTTGTAACTAAGAATTAGGCAGCTTCTAATATTATGGCATTGGAGCTAACACCTTAACGTCTCCCCCTTCTATGAGACTGATGCAGTAAAGCAATAAACCATCTTTTACAATGTCTCCCAGTTGCCCCATCTCTTATATAATATTAATGTCCCAATAGGGATTTAAGGACATCCTATTTACCCTATTGAAATCAGTGGGGATATAAGGACAACAGGTCTACTTGTACTAAAGTCAATAGAAATTTAGGGACACAAGATTTACCCCATCTAAGTCAATTGGGGTCTATGGTCACCAGGTCTACCCTGTTGAAGTCAAAAGGGATTTAGGGACACCAGGTCTATCCTTTAATGTCAGTGGGGATTTTGCAGACATTTGGTGCTAAAATAGGGAAATGTGGGGAAATCTGGGGGAAATCTTGGGTTGAATTCTGGGAATTTCTGCTCCAGGATCATGATGCTGATGCTCTGGAAGCCCTGGATGAATTCCTGGAAGCCAATCCCTAATCCATGATCCAAAAACTGCAGCCCATGCCGGAGCTGTGCCTCCAGGTAAGCCCAAAAATCTCCGATTTCAGCCCAGAATCTGGGAATTCTGAGCCCAAAATCTGGATTTTCAGCACCAAAAATTTTGGGACATCAGGCCTACCCATTGAAGTCAATGTGGATTTTGCGACATCAGGTCTACACATCAATAGGGCTTGATGGGGAAGGGTTACTGGTTAAACTGGGAGCACTGTGGGGGCTAAGGGGGAGCACTGGGGGAGGAGCTGGAACCACTGGGTGGGGGGGAACTGGAAGCACTGGAAGGGAGAAAAGGGGAAAACTGGGCAAACTGGGGATCTACTGGGTGAACTGGGAGAACTAGGAGGGCAAATTAGTCAAACTGGGAGCTATTCTGGGAGCACTGGGTCATAACTAGGTCCACTGGGAAGGATTAGTGGAGATATATTTGAATTAACAGAACACCAGGTCTCCCCCATTGAAATCAATAGGGATTGAGGGATATCAGGTCTAGCATTAAAGTCAAAAGGGATTTTTAGAGACATCAAGTCTACCCTGTCAAAATAATGAGGATTTAGGGACACTAATTTTGGGGGACTGTAGTAATACCGAACAAGTTCAGGCCACAGTGGACATGTCTAAACAAATCCAGGCCGTGCTCTGTATTGTGTGCACCAGCCAAACTATATTTAGCTACTTTTCCCCATGTTTTGCTGCCTAGTTGTTTTTCTGCATTTTTTACTGTTCTCTCACACACTTAGCTGTTTTCTGTATATTTCTTAGTTTAGACCAGTGTTTATAACAGGTGCACTGCATGAGTCATTTTCAGGTGTTTTTCGACAACTTGTTGAAACCCTTCAAGGCTACTGAAACATAAACTGTGCTAAATCGGGAGAGAAGAAGCTGAAAAACAGAATGCTGAGATTAGAAAACCCAAGATAAGGTGGGCAGCGAAGCTTTGCACAATCACCAATCATTGCCTCTAGGGGGCTCGTGCAGGGTGCGTGAACATCATAGAACCACCAATCAAGAAATGCATGATGACGTAGATAGTAGTTTTAGAATATATAACAAGGTCTAAAAAGTAAACAATAAATCGGCTTCTGCATAATCATATTGATTTGCTGTCCAGAAGTCCTGTTTCTCCCACAGGGGATCCCAGGGTTTTTGGTAGATTCAAGAGTCCAAGGGGTACTCAGGTGCACCCGAGTGATTTCTGGGGGTACACAGGTGTACCCAGATGATTTTGGGGATATCCAGGTGATGTTTGGAGCACCCAAGCATCCTGTCTCACCGTGATGGGCTGGGAGAAGATGATGGCCACTGTTTCATCCTCCCAGTTTACATTCACACAGATGACCTTCAGTAGTGGAGGGGGGGGGGCTGTCGGAGGGCATCCCAGCATTCAGGGGTAGCCCAAAACTCCAGGTGATGGCCCCAGGGGTGGGAGGGAGATCTGAGTTACCTTGGGAGCGGATGCAGTGCAGGTACATTCAGGCGCTTTTTTCTGTGGGGTCGGTGAAGACGGCGTTCTGCACCAGGTCCAGCTCTGAGGGGGGCAAACAGGGCACCCCAAAATCTCAGGGGAGAAGCGGGGTCACTCAAATTGATTCATGACAAAACTTTATAACCCACAAAGTAAGTTATAGGTATTTATTTTTATTTTATTCAGCACTGAGGTGCATGGGGGATAGCTCCTCTAAAAACATGCACACCTTTGGCGACTTGCGACTCTTTTTTTATTCTCTACAAACTAGGATTGCACAATGCGCCTAATACATATTCATTTCCTAACCCTGCCTGTCCCTGCTCCGTATTAAAATTAGCTCCACGCCTCTTTGCGACTGCGTACTGCTCCTTGTTGGTCGCTCTGGTGGTCATCTGGGGTCTTTGGGATGAAGTAAACAGTCTTCCTCTCAGTTGAACTTTTCACCTCACCTTCTTTGCAAGTGCGTATTAGACTTTGGTCACTTTCCAGACCTTGATATAGGTTTTCACTGGCTTAGGGTCTAAGGAATCCCCCTTATCTGGAAGGGGCCTCACTCTTCCATCCTGTTTGTGCATTCTTAGCCCTCTATCTTATCTTGTAGCCTTGCTCTGTGCTCCTGTTTTTGCAAAGACAGCAAATGATAAGCACTCAGAGAGTCTTGCCACCCCCTGTAAGTGTCGGTCTTAAGTTTCCCTGATCTGCCTCACGACCATCATCAAAGACTGAGACCCCAGGACCCCACAACTCACTCTGGACCTGAGTTTTGGCCTGGCTGAGGTGGATGCTTGCCAAGGACTGTTTGTAGGTGTGCTTGGTGCTTGCCATTGTACACTGCTCTTGAGCAGGGTACTGGTTATAGCGCCCTGTTCCTGCACCTGTTTTTTGAGCAATGATCTCTGCATACAATAATCCATAAATCGCTCCATCTTTTGGCCAGAGGCCACTTGCTTTGGAAAAGGACTATAAAAAGTGGCTTTCTTAAAGAGATTTTGAGATCTCTTTCTCCCCAATGGATTGAAGATGCGTCCATCGGCTGAAGACCACGAGGATGCATCCCATCTGTTGGTAGCTATATCCCTATTCTCTCTCTCTCTCTCTCCTCCCCTTTTTACTTTGTTTCCTTTACCTCTTTCTCTCTCTCTTTCCCCTCTATCACAAAGCTGAATTGTTGCCACGCAATAAACTGCATTGCTGCTTGCTGCTGAATAAAACTTGAGTCTCTCTGCTTTTTGTCTTCTGCACCCTCAGGACGAACGAAGCATCACGACTCCCGCTCAAGTTGATTGGATCGTGACACCTCCCTTCTAGTTAAAGCATCCTCCTGTATTTTTACCTTTAACTCTTTCATTTTAATTCTCCCTGTTTCAGTGCCACAATGGTTCCTTGGTTCTACAGGCCCCACAGCTTCATCCTTGACCATTGGTTCCATAGGGGCCCTGAGTCTCACAATGGTCCCTCAGAATCCATGAGGCACAAGAGTGACAATGGTTTCTTTGGTTCCATGAGGTTCTGCAGTGTCTCCATGGTGTCTTTGGATTTGCTGCCATCTTTGTCACAACTGACCCATGGTTCCATGAGGTTCTGCAGTGTCACCATGGTGTCCTTGGACCCGCATTGTCACAACAGAACCATGGTTCCATGAGGTTCCGCAGTGTCACCATGGTGGCTGTCAGAGGCTGGATGAGATCAATGCCCCAGACACCTCAGGATGAGCTGTCAATCAGTCACACAGTGGGCTGGTGCTGACCCAGGCCCTGATTGCCCCAGCAATCACAAGTCCCACCTGGGGGGAGGCCCATGAAGGCCCAGAGGCTCAAAACATGGAACACGCTTTTAGTCCATGATCCGTACCCTGCCTTCTCCTGGGCTCTGTGTCACACCAAAGGAAATGCTCCACACACAACCCTGGAGCCCCAGCCCAGCTCTTGAGTGACCAAATGACCATAAGTCCCACCTGGGAGAATGATCCAGAAAGACTAAAAAGAATTTAAGGCTGACCACTAGGCAAGCACATATCTTGATCCTACTCCTCTTGGAATTTCTATCTGAGCGCCACTGGAATCCAGGAGTTGGTAACTGTGTGCATGCATCTTTTTTGTCTTTCTCTCTGCGTCTTCTATTTCTTCTGTTCCTGTCGCATGATAAATGTGATTCGTGCTAACTAAATTGTAACTATATTAACAAAATTGTTGCTTCATATCAATAGAAAATTGAATTCAATTGTTACAAGAGAAAAAAAAAAAAACCCAAAAAACAAGAAGAAAATGGTTGAACAAAGCAGGTGAAATCTTCCAGATGTTCAGTGCAAGTATTAGAAAAAAGATGTAGCTTTGATAACAGCAGCTAGAAATAAAAATTTTTGACCTTGAAATGGGCCAAACTGGGATGATTCCAGGCATTGGACACTGAAATAAGGTTTGTGGTGGGAACATATGCTTAGTTACATAACACAAAGCTTAGTGCTCTTGCGCTACCTGCAAGGTCACTCAGCGAACACAAGGAAGACCCAGAGCATTCATTGGAAGTAAGACCCCAGAAAGGATGAGACACCCCTAATTACTAGTAGAGCATGCCAATGTAACATAGTGACATAGATTTTAGGAATAGAAACTAGGAGGAGCTTTCCAGAACATTCTGTATTAATATGTATTAACATACAGTATGTAAGTAAGATTTTTAGATTGATTACTTCAGTATGGGAGGAAGGGCGAGCCCCTACCTGTAGCCTTGGTCTGTGTACCCCTGATCAGTTTTGCTTATGCTTTATTCGAACCTCAATTATACTAAATTGCTCACTGTCAAATTTTGTATAAACTCAAATATATGTATTTGATATACTTCGATTGTATCCATTTATATAGAATTGCTGATATTAAAAAAATTGCTGCTAAATTTAACCTTGTTGTTTGATTAATTGGACAAATAGAACATCATTCATAACAGTCCTCTTCCAAATTTTGAGTAATTTGGGGGAGGGGTATTGCTAGGCAGGGCCATCTGCTGATGATCCTGATGATGCTGAGATCCTGCCTGCTTCCACCTCCCCCCAGAGTGGCCAGACTGGCCCATGGTGTGGCTGGAATACTGCCCTAATGAGTTTGTCCAGAAACCACTGGGCAAGGGGGACAGGGAGCCATCAGCCCATGGGTGCAGCCTCTGAGTTCTAGCCTGGCTGTTGAGATTCTGGCCCCCCTCCCAGAGCAGCCCCTGCCATTCTGGCCTGGGCCCCTGCTACCCTGGCCTGGGCCCCCAGCGCAGCCACCGAAAAAGTTTCCATTGTAAAATAGCTCTGGGCTGTGGCCCAGGAGAGATCATTTGACCATCAGCAGGCCTGGGCAATATATGAACTCTTTCACTGCTGAGAATGTGACTTGCAGACACTTTGTTCTCTCTCCTGAGTGAAAGAAGAGGACCAAGATAGGCACAGAAACAGCATGAAAACACCAGGGTCAGATAAAAGGAAGAGTGAGGTCTCAGATGACAGAAGGAGGTGAGTCATGGGCTGACATTTCCCTTTTTTTAAGCTGTAGAGAAGAGACTCTTGTTTCCCTATAGCTCATAGAAAATGCATTATGGCGTGGATGAAATGTTATAACTGCAGACATGAGCAGAGGCATTTGTGCTAAAGAAAGATGTTGAAATGGCTGTGATCCCATGAGAAGTTTAAATAGAGAGAAGAGAGATGAAGATCCCTCCTGTCCCACAGGGAAGAGAAGAAGAAAGAACTCTGTTTTCAAAGATGAAGAGAGCTTTTGTTTGAAATATTATAATCTTTAAAGTGTGCCCCACAAGTTGATATGGTCCTCACAATTAGTTTTGGGAGAACTGTAAGTCAAGGAAGGGATTTCTACACAGTGATCCCATTTACATTCTCCTGAATGGCTGATTCACTGTGACACAGAGGCCAGGAGAAAACTTTTCTTGTGGAGAAATCTCCATAGATGGAAGTTCTCCTCACCCAAGGAAATTGGTGAATAGCTATTTTTAGAAATGGTAAACTGAATTACCTGTTTCTGTGCATTATCAGTATGAAAGAAAAGAAGTTGTGGGGGGAAGAGTAGTGTTCTGAAAGTTTTTTTCTGAGGTGGTTTTTTTCTCGTACTTTCCTTGTACCCTTTAAAGTTTGAGCCTGATTTGCCTTCCTCCTAATCCTATCTCACAGCAGTAAATAACTCAATAATTCTAGTGGATGCACTGGAAATTTGGCCAAGGCTAAATCCACAACAAACTTAAAATTGAACTCTTCTTTCTTGAGCTCTTCAGCTTGGGAATTCAGTGACAAAGGCTCATAAACATTTCTTCAAAACACTCAAACACTAAATGCCACGGGAATAATTTAAATTTTCAATTCTTTTGTGGTTAAGTAGGTAGATTTCGGAAGTGAATTCAAAGTGAATGTACTGTATATTATATTGAAAGCATTGCAGAGAGAAGTGTTTTGACCTGATAAGTTTTCTTTTGTGTTTTTATAGATTGATACCAGCAATGTCCAATTGATATTGACCCCCCTGAACCTTCTCATGCAGTCTGAATAAATATGAAAATCAAGACCCTTCACGGCTGACAATCAATCACACTTTGTCTTCTCACCCATCCCCACCACTTCTGTCATCCAACCCTTGGGACTCCAATGGATAAGGAATGTTGTGGCTAGCAGGACCTTCACTTTGTCCCCACCTGTAATCTCTGCCTTCAGTTCTCTGCTCTGATTGAGGCTTGGGGACACTTTCTCACTCGTGTTCCTCCCTGGGACCCATTAAAACTTCAAGAAACTTTGGAGTTTGATTCTCACTTGGAGTTCTTGAGAGGTTTCCTAACAAACCACTGCTGTGCCTTGATTTCCCTCTGGTCTTGTACAATTCATTAGGAAGACTTCCTATGATAGTTATGGAGAAATATTTCAAAGAGTTTCTGAGAAATACAGATTCCCATTTTAAAGGATGTATTTTATTCCTGTTCTCTTTGGAGCAGAGGTGACTGCAGCATTCAGTGATAGATATTGATCCAGGGTCTCTCCTCATGTCTGGCCTGCTCAGAGAAGCTGTGCCTTGAGGTCTGACCCAGTGTGGACAACCTTGCTCCACATTCCCCAACCCCATCCTGTCCATCCTCATTCACCTGGGACCTGCTTTGCTTGCAGAGCTAGCTGCACTCAGGGAAAGAGAAGTTTTCCTTTTTTTTTCTTAAAACAATCTAAAACTTCTAATTTTCCCCACTGAAAACAGACACATCCCTCAGGTGTGTGCGAGCCAAAGGTGCCACCAAGGAGGTTCAGCGCCGGGGATCAGTGCTTTGGGGGTGGTGCTTGGAGTCAGCGCCATCTTTCCTTTCTGCCTCTAACTCCCATCATGCCCTGCGGCCTGATGGAGCCCCATTGCAGACGGGACTACAACGCCCATCATGCCCAGCGCTCCACAGAACCCCTGGTATCCCCCCACTTTCCCTGTAAGTGTCCCCCAGACTCTCCAGGATCCCTATGTGCCCTCTCAGTGCCCATTCAGGACAGCCCCCAAAAGCGTCCCAGCATCCCCTGAATGCTCCCAACCCCGCAGATGCCCATTACAGCCACTTCTGGGAATTCATCTCCTGCCATCCCCCACAAGCTCAGAGCACCTCATAACCCAGTCAGTCGCCTAAAATTCCTGCCGTGCCCTGTGCCCTAAAGAGCCCGCTTAGAGCTCCCCAAGATCCCTCCAAGCTCTCCCGAACTGTATATGTTCCACCTGAGGACCTCAAGTCGCCGTTCAGAGGCAAAAGTGTCCCCAAAGTGCCCTCCTGGACCCCAAACTCTCCGCAAGATGCACTTCCGGGACTTCAGCACCCATCATGCTCCACGGTTCCAGTAAAACGCCATTCCAGCTGAGACTTCATCTCCCATCATGCTCCGCGCCTCCCAGAGAGACACTGCAGCTGCGCCTAGAGCTCCCATGATGCTCTGCAGCCCCTTTAAACAGTATAATGCCTGTGCCTACAACTCCCATCATCCCCGGCGCCCCACAGAGCCCCGTTAGAGCCCACCAAGTGCCCGCCCGGACCCTGAACAATCCCAGATTCCTCTCCCTGACCTCCAAGGGCACCCCTGGACCCCCAAAGTTTCACTCTGAAGCCCAGACTTCCTGCTAAATTCATTCAGCAGACCCAAAACTGCTCCAAATGTGTGCCAGAAATGTCACCCTAGACCCTGAAATTCCCACCTTGACCCTGTCTGAGAAAAAGTTGATAATAAAGATGATAAAATGATTACAAATGTTAGGAACTACCTTAAACAGGGAGAAATCAATAACCAGTGGAGCTTAATTATAAATTAATGGAATTCTGTTAGTTAGAAACAATGACCAATAATTCATTTGGTTGCTAATAATGTAAGGATTATTAATATAATTATAAAAATGAGGTTAAAATGTATAGAATAGTAATATTATATATCAGAAAAATACAGTTTTATTACTTAATAACATTTTTTTAATAAAGAGAAATTTATGAGGTTTTTTTATATTTTTGGTTGTCACTCCCAGGTGGGAGATTTCATGAGTTGGTGAGGTGTGGGGTGAGGAGCAGGTTGTCCAAACTGGGTAAGCCCGCAAGGGGCTCAGTCTTCTCTGTTCCTAGACCTTCAAGGAGGCATTTAGCATCAAGATCAATTGCAGAATGCTTCTATCAGTTTCCCTCTGAAATGAAAAATAAAAAAACATCCCCTTGAGGAAAAGAAAGTCATGAGATGCACTTTGAAATCTTTCTCCTTGACAGAACTCCAAACTGACTCCAAGCAGCTGCACAAGCCCTGAAGACTCGATGACAATTGAAAGAAGACAAAGAACTCCTGCTGGCTTTCTTTATTATAATGACCACCAGGGTGGATTGGGGCTGAGTCCAGGACCATCAGGCACTGAGAGAAGGTTGAAGAAGCTGCTCAAGGAGGCAGAAACAAAACTCCAAGCCCTTGGAGCAGCACTGGCCCCACTGAGGACAGGGACTGCCAAAGGCTTCCCAGGCACTGGTGACAGCAGATCGTTGAGGCCAGGATTGCAGGAGCCCAAGGCTGTGAGCAGAGAACTGCAATGCTGAGCAAGGCCTGGGCTGGTTGGAGGCAGCAGAAAGGCCAAGGGCTGAGCCCAGGCCTGGCACAGCAGGGACCTGTCCCTCCCGGGTGGCTCGGGGCTGTTCCTGGGGCAGTGGGATGTGAGGGGCAGCAAGGACAAATGTCATCAACCTGCAAGCCCTGCCAGCCTGCTCAGGGAGGGCCGAGGCAGAAGCAAAGTGCAGCCCCTGCAAGGAAAGTTCCTTCTGTGGGGCCTGCAGAGGCCCTGCCCAGCCCAGGGCACAAAGGCCTGGGTGCCTCTGGCCCTGCCAGCCCTGCCCAGCCCTTGGCCATCTCTCCTGCAGGCTGTGCCCCTGTGCGTGCTGCTCCTCTGCCCTGGCCGGCTGCACACGCCCATCTCGCTGTCCCCCCAGCATTTCTCAGCCCAGCATTGCTGTGCCCTCCCTGGGCTCCCTGCACCCAGCGCTGCCGGCTCCTGGCACACAGAGCCATGGCATGGCCCAGCCTCACGCTGGGACACCTCGGCCACCAACATTCTGCCCTGGGAGGGACTTTTCTGTTTCGTCACCTCCAGGCTGAACCTTCCAAGCTGCACCTTGGGGAGGTTTCCTTCTCTTCCCACTCCCAGAGAAAGCTCTGTCTCCTGCTGTTCACAAACAGAGAAGGGCTGGTGGGAGATGTGGTAGTCAGAGGCTCTTTGGGATACAATGACCATGAAATAACTGAGTTTTTAAATATTTTGTAAAAGAAGGAGAGTCAACAACAAAACTTCTACACAGGACTTAGAGAGATGAGTTTGGCGTATTCAGGTAGCAGATGTGGGGATAATTGAATCATGATTTTTTTTAAGGGAACAGACCTTAAAATCAAGCGTTTCTAGAAAGGATGGAGACATTTCAAAAAAGAAATCTGGAAGGTAGAGAAGCAGACTGTCTCTCCATGCCGAAAGTGAGCTAGCAAGGAAAATAACTGGTCTGGCTGAACATGGTGTTTTTCCAGGAACTGAGGGACAAAAGGAGGTGCATCACCTTTGGACAGAGGGGCTGGAAACTCGGGAAGACTTTAAAGAAGTTGTTAGGTTGTGCAGAAAGTAAAGTAGAGAGGTAAAGGCTCAATTAGGACTTCACCTGGCCACTTCTGTGAAGGATAACAAAAATGATTTTCTAAATATATTAATGGCAAAAGGAAGGACAAGGATAACCTCCAATGTTTATTCGGAGGGATATGGTTACCAAAGATGAGGAAAAGGATCAGATACTTAACCCATTGTTTGCATCATTTTTCAAAATTAAGACAAGTTGACCTCAGGACAAGTGTCCTCCTGAGCTGGTAGATGAAGATAGAAGGCAGAATAGAACCTCCTGTAATCCAGGAGGAAGAAGCTGGGGACCTGCTGAACCACTCAGATGTTCACAGGTCTCTCTAAGACCAGATTGGATCCATCCCAGGGGGATGAGGGAGCTGCTAGATGAGCTCCCCAAGCTGCTCTCCATCATTTGCCATCAGTCCTGGCTCACCAGGGAGGTCCCAGAGGACTGGAGGTGCCAATGTGAGCCCATCCCCAAGAAGGGCTGGAAGGAGGTTCTTGGGAACTCCAGGCCTGTCAGCCTGACCTGGGTGCCCAGCAAGGTGATGGAACAGATCACCTTGAGTGCCATCACAGGGCACCTACAGGATGAATGAGGGATCAAAGCCAGCCAATGTGGATTTCAATATCTGCATTGATGATCTGGATGAGGGGCATTGAGTCCACCATCAGCAAATGTGCAGATGACACCAATCTGGGTGTGAGTGTGGATCTGCTGGAAGGTAGGAAGGCGCTGCACAGTGACCTGGACAGGCTGGATCCATGGCCCCAATCCAACAAGGTGAGGTTTAACAAGACCAAGTGCTGGGTCTGAACTTTGGCCACAACAATCCCTGCAGTGCTCCAGGCTGGGGACAGAGTGGCTGGACAGCAGCCAGGCAGAAAGGGAGCTGGGGTCACTGAGGGACAGCAGGCTGGACATGTGCCAGCAGTGTGCCCAGGTGGCCAAGAAGGCCAATGGCTCCTGGCCTAAATCAGGAATGGTGTGGCCAGCAGGATCAGGGCAGTGATTCTTTCCCTGTGTTTGGCACTGGTTGGGCAGCACCTTGAGTGCTGCGTCCAGTTTTGGACCCCCAATTTAGGAAGGACATGGAAGGGCTGGAGCATGTCCAGAGAAGGGCAGCAAGGCTGGTGAGGGGTCTGGAACACAAGTCCTGTGAGGAGTGGCTGATGGAGCTGTGGTTGTTTATCCTGGAGAAGAAGAAGCTCTGGGGAGACCTCATCACTCTCTACAGCTTCCTGAAATGTGGTTGTGGTCAAGTGAGGGTTGGTCTCTTTCACCAGGCAGCAGCTGACAGAGTGAGAGGACGCAGTCTTAAACTGTGCCAAGGGAAGTATGGGTTGGATATTAGGAAAAATGTTTTTAACAGAAAATGCGATAAAATACTGGAATGATCTGTATAGGGGTTGGTGGAGACACCATCCCTATATGTATTTAAAAAAAGACTAGATATGGTAATAAATGCCATATGCAGGTGTTAGACAGGGGTTGGACTTGATCTTGAAGTTCTCTTCTATCCTAGTGATTCTATGATTCTGTGAATTCTCGAGTATTTCAGCTGACTTCTCTGTCCCTGTCCTTTCCCTGTATCTCTGTTGCAGAAGGAAGCTGCTGGTGCCATTTTAACCTTTAACCCCTAATTTGAATGCAGACAGATGTTCCCAGGTGTGTTAAGCTGGTGTTGCTCAATGTTTATGCGGAATTTTTTAATTGTCATGGCACCAGGAAGACCCTTGTGGCACTGTGGAAACTCATGGAACCAAAAAGCCATTGAGACATTGGGGCAGGATGGTACTGAGGAGACCATTGTGATCCTGCAGATCCAAGAACACCATGGTGACACTGTGGAAACTCATGGAACCATGGGCATTGTGACACAGCAGGGGCTTTTGGAACCAAGGAGTGAATTGTGACTCTACCAAACCTCATGGAACCAAAGGGCCATTGTGACACTTCAGAGCCTTGTGGCCCAAGGGATCCACAATGGCACTGTGGAGTCCATGGAACCAAGGGGCCATGGTGACACAGTGGAGGCTCATTGACCAATGGTCCATTGTGACACTGCAGGGCAGAATGGAATCATGGAGACCATTTTGACACTATACAGTGTCATGGAAACAAGGGGCCATTGTGACACTGTGGGGCCTCGTGGGACCAAGGAGAACACTGTGACACTGTGGAGTACCGTGGAACAACGAGGCAACTATGACACTGCAGGACTTTGTGGAAGCCAGGGTCTGATGTGACCCTTGCTTGGCCTCATGGAACCAAAGAGAGCATTGTGACACTGAACCTAATGGAATTTTTGCAAATGATACAACTTTTAAGGTTTTTTTAATGTAACTTCAATCAGGGGTTTGTTTGCCTTTGCCCAGGAGGAGGGAAATTGAAGTTTCTCTTCAAAAGACTCTGTTCACTGAGGTTGGGTGAGGCCTGATGAGTTCAACATCTACAGATTGGGAGTAACCAGAAGATACACAGGAGGTAAACAACAATCAAAGAATGAAGGCCTAATTCACATCAAAGGCAAAGGGATCAATAACCAACAGGAGATCAAATACTAAGAATTGTGCAATTTAGATAAATTAATTTCTTCAGTGTAACATGAATTTCTTCGGGTTTTGTCTGTATAAATATGTGAAAAACCTAGTAAAAAAACATGTTTGATGGAATGATTTTCACTGCACAATCCAGGCATGTGTGGGTGGAATGATTTCTCTTGCACACGCTGGCCACAGCAACATCCTGGCCAGAATAAAGTAATGCTTAAATTCTCCAATACTGAGTCGATGTTGCAGAGTTTTTGTTTTTCAAACAGTTTCAGTGTCAGTCCTACTGAGGTTCATCACCAACAAAAGCTCCTCCTTAACTCCTTGGAGGAGATAATTGGTGGCCCTTGTTGCACAAAGCTCTCAGAGACTCCAAGGCAAAAGCAAAGCCCCAAAGTCCTCTGAAAAACCCGCAGTCCCTGGGAGCATGAAGGAGCCCCCCCAGGGCCATTCCTGACCAAGGCTCCCCAGGGACTGGTCCCAGCAGATCCCTGAGGCCACTGGGATGTGGGGGGATGCTGAGGGCAGCACAAGGGGTGAGAGTGCCCAGCCTTGTTGGGGCTGTGCCAGGAGGCCCCAGTGGCTCAGGACAAGGTGTCTCCTCATACCCTGCTGTGCCCCAAGGCACCAAGACATGGCTTCTTCTGGGCACTGCCAGCACTGTCAGGGCCCTTGGCCATGTCCTGCATGGCTTGTCCTGTGTTGTCTCACAGCTGCTGCTGTGTCCCTGCAGGCTGCACACTCCCATGTCACTGTCACTGGCTCTGCCCTGCCATTGCCAGCCCTGCCCTGACCTCTGCCCACCCTCACCCTCTGTGCCTTGGGACACACACGCATGTGCACTGAGCTCATCCTCCTCCTCCTGGATGCTTCTCCTGCCACAGTACTGCCCTGGGAGGGTTCATTCCTCACAGGAGCTGCTCTGTTTGTACTGGTGCATTTTATAGCTCTGCTTCTGCCTATCTGTCAATTCTCTCTTCAAAGAGCTCTCCAAGGAAAAGATTCATTGAATTATGGAATAACAGAGGTGGGAAGCGCCTCCTGAGCCCCCTTGGCCTGGGTGTGGCTGGGATGGAGTTCCCTTTGCCCAGAGCAGCCCCTGTCCTGCTGTGCTTGGCTCTCCTGGCTGGAGTGGGTTTGGTCCCAGCCCAAGGATTTGGCTGTCCCTGAGAAGGGCTGGCCCCACATGAAGCATCTCTGCAACCCCCAAACCAATGGGCTGGGGATGGGCAAGTGTTCCTGGGGACACAGGGATGGGACAGCTGGACTGGACTGACCCAAGAGATCTTCCATTTCATGGCATGTCCTGATCAGCAGGGAAATGAGGGGGACAAGAGGGTCTCTGGATTTTCTATATTAATACATTTGTCTTCCAAAGCAACCACTACATGTGCTGAATTATTGTCTCTCCATGGTTTTCCTTTCTTCTGCATTTGGCCTTTGTTTTTTAGTCCCCTAACATTAATCTTTCTTTATGGTGACCCAGAATTTTTTGCCTTCTTTTCTCCTGTTTTCTGAGTAAGGAGGGAGAGTGACAGAGACACTCTGTTGTCACTGGATGCCCAGAGGGGTTTAACCAGAGTCACCTTGCCCAACTCTGCTCTTATGGGCACCCCCAGAAATGTCAGGGCTCTGTCTGTTGCCAACCCCTGGGCTGGGCTCATGCTCTGCTCACAGCCCCAGGAGTGTCCAGGGACACAAGTCCTTCCGTGGCACACACAGAGACAGTTCATTGCAGCATGGGCAGGGGCTCCCTGGGCTCTTCTGCCACTGCCAGAGTCTGCCCTCACCCTGCCCTGCCCCTGCCCGAGGTGCCCCACGGCCAGAGAGATGGACATGGGGAGCTCTGGGCACAGGAGCTCATCCCAGCCCTGCATCCAGGGATTCCCAGGGGATGTTACTCTCTGGAAACTCCAGCAACAGCTGAAGGTGTTTGTGCTCACTGGGTTTATGTCCCCCTCACACACACGCAGAGGATGTTCATGGCTGTGGAATGTCCCTGCACTGCAAACACAGACTCCTGACCCAGTCACTTGATGTCCCTCCATGGAGGGAAGAACAAACTCTGTGCCCGGGGGTGAGAGGCCACTGCTGGAAGCGGAGCTGGCTTTGCAAGGGCACTGCTGGGACAGCCCCAGCCTGAACACTGCCACACTTTTGCTGTTACTGTTGTTCTCTTCTCCAGGGCGCTGTGTTGGGAACATCGTTGAGAGCAAACTGGCAATAAGATTGAAGCTTTCAGGCCCTGCACTGGGAAGATGCCCTTGCACGATGGAAATGATGCTGCAGAGCCCAGCTCTGTCCCAGCAGTGCCCATGGTCTGTCCCTGCCTGCTGTGCCTGGACAATCTCACAGAAGGACTGGGAGAGAGCTGAGAGAGCCCTGAGGCCTTAAACCAGCACAGGGGCTCTGAAGGGGAATGTGGAAGTGAAGGAAGGGGAGGTTATGGAGCAGAAGCCCTGGGGCTGCCAGGCAGTGAGGAGCACTGGGATTCCCTTTTCACCCCAGTTTTACCCAGAACCACCAACCTTGCAGCTCCAGAGAAGCCAGGGAATAAATATGTAAGGGCAACAAGACAATGCTGAGTTTTTATTTTGTTTAAACATATATGTAGTAGAGAACTTAGTTTTTACAGTATCTAAATGTCACTAGAATAACAAATACTAAAGTAAAAAAGAGTTTGTGTTAACAAATTCATAGAAGCATAACACCTGTGTCAACAGCAAAAGGTGCAGGACACAGAGTGGGCATTAATGAGTAACATTGTAACACCTACACAGGCGAATGAGAGTTTATTCCTTCTGAAAAATATTCGTAATGACTTTCATCAAGCTATCCTTGAGCTCCTGGTTCCTCAGGCTGTAGATGAGGGGGTTCAGGGCTGGAGGCACCACCGAGTACAGAAATGACAGGGAGAGATCCAGAGATGGGGAGGAGATGAAGGGGGGCTTTAGGTGGGCAAATGTGCCAGTGCTGAGGAGCAGGGAGATCACAGCCAGGTGAGGAAGGCAGGTGGAAAAGGCTTTGTGCCGTCCCTGCTCAGAGGGGATCCTCAGCACAGCCCTGAAGATCTGCACATAGGAGAAAACAATGAACACAAAACAACCAAATCCTAAACAGCCAGAAAGAGCAAGAAGCCAAAGTTCCCTGAAGTAGGAGTGCGAGCAGGAGAGCTTGAGAATCTGGGGGATTTCACAGAAAAACTGCCCCAGTGTATGGCCATGGCACAGGGGCAGGGAAAATGTATTGGCTGTGTGCAGCAGTGAATAGAAAAAGCCACTGGCCCAGGCAGCTGCTGCCATGTGGGCACAAGCTCTGCTGCCCAGGAGGGTCCCATAGTGCAGGGGTTTGCAGATGGAGACGTAGCGGTCGTAGCACATGACTGTCAGGAGGAAATACTCTGCTGAAATGAAGAACATAAAGAAAAATACCTGTGCAGCACATCCTGCATAGGAGATGGTCCTGGTGTCCCAGAGGGAATTGTGCATGGCTTTGGGGACAGTGGTGCAGATGGAGCCCAGGTCAGTGAGGGCCAGGTTGAGCAGGAAGAAGAACATGGGGGTGTGCAGGTGGTGGCCGCAGGCTACGGCGCTGATGATGAGGCCGTTGGCCAGGAGGGCAGCCAGGAAGATGCCCAGGAAGAGGCAGAAGTGCAGGAGCTGCAGCTGCCGCGTGTCTGCCAGTGGCAGGAGGAGGAAGTGGCTGATGGAGCTGTTGTTGGACATTTGCAGTGTCTTGGTGTCCAAGTTTAGGACAAATTTGGGGAAAGACCTTTAAAGGAGCCCCTCCAGAGAGTATACCCCTCACACAATTCTTTCCTTCAATGGACTTGGAAAGAATTTTCTTCAGGGGAAAGTGGAAAAAACTTATTTATTAACAAAACACAAGAGAAAACACTTCCCAGGACAGACCCAGGTGACAAAAAGAATTTCACCGAGAGAGAGAGAGACGAACTCGGAGATCTTCGCTGGGAAGGGTGGAGAGCTTCTTTGGCAAGCTTCCAGAGGCAGTCTCTGAGGTTCAGATCCGTTTCCTCTGGAGCCGGTTCTGGAGGAGGGGGAAGAAGGGAGAGAGAAAGAGGGGCAGCCGGGGTAGCCAGCAGGGTAGCAAGCAGGGGCAAGCAAGCAAGCAGCTTAGCTAGCCAGAGCGAGCCGGGGGCAAGCAGCAGCAGCCAAGCCGGGACAGCAAGCCAGCAGCAGCCGTGCAGTCTGGGGGAGGGTTCACCACAGCAGCCGGCAGCTCCATGCAGATGGGGGGCGGGGGCGGGGTGCAGGGAGAGGAGCTAGTCATAACATCAACCCAGGACATTTGGCATAGGGATCTGTATGAAAAATAACCATATAGTACTTCGGTATAGAGAGGACTTCAATTATCCCAGTCCAGCTTGGTGGCACTTTCCCTCCACTGCCTACCCAGGGCTCTGCTGCCTGGAGCTGTCCCTGCCAGCAGCTGCTTCCCTGTCCCCAGGGCTGGGCCCTGCCAGTGCTGCCAGAGCCCAGCCCAGCCCTGGGGGCTCAGCTCTGCCCTGCAGACCCCTCCCACCACAGGGCACTGCCCAGGATCAGGTCTGCCTCTGCAGGCTCTGATGGCAACATCACAGCAACCCCGAGGAGGCTGGAAAAGTGACACTGATGCTGCCTATAAAGGGGCCCTGATTTCTGTCACTGCCTGGTTAATTCAGACATCTGAGAATGTGTTTTTTTTCCCTCAGCCTGAACTGAGAGATGAATATCAGTGTGCAATTTCCCATCAAAGCAGCCTTGAGCAGTAGATTAAAAAATCAGGATTTCCCCTTTTACACAGCTGCTCCCTTGCTCTGCTCCCTGTATAATCTACTTGGAAATGTTCTGGAGTTAAAAGTCATGCTGGGTGCAGCCCTGAACAATGCAGCATCCTCACCACACAAGGAGAACACTTCCAAGCCTTACCAGCTGTCTCCTTCCACTCAGACCTTGTCCCCCAGTGCTGTGAGCAGCTCCCAGGGCTGGCTGAGAGCTGTCCCTGGCAGGCAGCAGAGTCCCTGCCCCAGCACAGCGCCCTGGGCTGCAGGACCCTGCTCTGCAGGACAGCCCTGGGCACCCCTGGCTGCTCTACACAAGAGAGAATCAGAGAATGTACTCACAGAGTCTGTAGGCATTGGGATGTTCCAGCTTTAGGAGATCACTCCAGGAGCTGCAGCTGCATTGTCCTGCAGCCAGAGGCTCCTTTGTCAAGGGCTGGGACTGATTCTGCCCCAGTCACTTCTCTGCATCTTCCCAGCCCTGACTGAATGAAGTTCTCTGTGCCTCTGTGCTGTGCCCAGAGCGGCTGCAGGCAGAGCCCCAGCCCTTCTGGGCTGTGCACAGGAGCTGCATCTCAGCAAAAATGTCTTTTTGAAGCTGTTCTTGGTTGCCAGGATCTTCCTCTGTGCCAGGAGCCCAGCCCAGCTCAGCAACACAGACACAGCACATGGATTTTAATGACCCTCTCAGGGCTTTGGTGCTGTTTACATCAGTCTCAGTCCCTGAGAGTGTTTTCAAAAACTTCTCAAGAACTCAAAGTAATATTCAAATTGTTAAGTTTCATAAAGTTTTAATGGATTCCACTGAGGGATATGACTGTGAAATTGTCCCCATGTTCCAGTTAGAGCAGAACAATGGAGGCAGTGATGACAGGAGGGGACAAAGGGAAAGGTGTCTCTGATGCTGAACAAACCTGGATGTGTTTCAGGAATGCAAAGGGACAAGGCCTGAGCCCCTGGCAAGGCAGATCCTGTCCCTCCCTCATTGCTCAGGGCTCTTCCCGGGCCACTGGGCTCTGGGGATGTGCAATGCCAAGGGCAGGACCATGGGGCGGCCCCTGCCAGGCTGCTGAGCAGGGACAAGGAGGCAATGAGGCCCCAGCACAGCAAGGCTCACTTGTCCCCTGCTGGCCAAGGGCCCAGGGCCAGCAGCCATGGCCCAAGTGCTGCAGGAGTTGGCTCTGGCAGGGCCTTTCAGCTGCTGCCCATCCCTGTGCCCTCTGCAGCCCAGGCTGTCCTACGGTGTCCATGCCCTGCGCCTCTGTCCCTGCAGGCTGTCGGCATCCCCTGGCTGCCCCACCTGGCTGGCCCCTTCCTTTGCTGGCAGCTCTGCATCCTGCCTGTCTGTGCCTGGCCACACAAAGCCTTGGGCTGCTCCAGACTCCTTCTGGGGGATGCATTGCTCTACACCTGCTTTGGTAGAAAAATTCCTTTCTCCTTGTGTCTGATCTGGACCTCCTCATCTGCCCTTGGAGATAATTCTTGCATTTCTGGCTGGTCTCGACTGTCAGAAGGATCTAGCATCTCTGAAAGCACCCTTTAATCCTTCCCAGAGCTCTTCTCTGTTGTTCTCTGTCTCCATTCCACTGAACACAGGGCTCCTTTGTCCCTATAAAGTGATCATGTTCTTGAGGCCTCCTTAGCCCACCTTGGGAGATCTCTGGGCCCTCTCCAAGGTGTTGGCAAATGAAAATAGTCTGCTCATAGTCTAAGAAAATCAGCAGAGAGCAAGGCTAGCCAGACCTCTCTATCCTAGCTTCTTTTATCTGGGCGCAATCCTTGGATAGATGCAATTTTAGATGTAGAATACCAGGCTTGGCCACTAACACGTAGGTGAGAAGAGCAGTTCTTTTCCACTGTAAGGAAAGCACAGAGCCCCAGTGTTTGGTGGTAAATAAGAAACAGCCCTCAAGAGACCATGGCCAGCCAGAGTTGTCTCTCCTAGCAGATTTTGGCAGAGAGAAACCTTGTATATAGTAATATTTTTAGGGGGAGTACCAATTTCAGCCTTGGGAAGCTGGTAAGAGGGACATTTCCACACGAAGGAAAGCACAAAGCCACAGTGCTCCAGGGGCTGATGAGAGGCAGCCCTTTACATGTCAGGATCAGCCAGACCTTTAAGGCGACCACTTGAAAGACAAGCCAGCCATTTCTGTTCCATGTTGCCTTGATTCCATGAGACCCTCTAGTGTCACAATGTTCTCTTTCTTTCCAAAGTGTCACAATGGCCCCTTGCTTCCAAGCGGCCCTGCAGGATCAAAAAGGCCTTTTGGTTCCATAGGGCCCCACTGTGTCACAATGTTCTCATTGCTTCTGCAGTGTCACAATGGCCCTTTGGTACCATGGGGCTCAGCAGTGGCACGTGATGTCCTTGGTTCCACGGGTTCCGCACAGTTTCACAATGACCCCATAATTTCAGAAGGCATCACAGAGCTGCAATGATCATGGTTCCATGAGGCCCCTCAGTGTCACCATGGTCTCTACAGGACCATGGAGCCTCAGTGTTTCAGGGACTGGCGAACTGTAGTCACCAGAGGCCAAGGCCAGAAAGAGCTGTCTGTCCAGACAAGTTTGTCTGGGAGCAGCTTTTGGATATTTGAAGTTATGGATGTTGAATCTCAATTTTTCCATGGAAAGAAAAGCATGCAGCCCCAGTGTTTGGAAGGCAGGTGAGAGCCTACCCTCAGGAGGCCAAGGCCAGCCAGATCTGTCTGTAATGGCAGCTGTTGTGTAGGAGCAATCTTTGGATCTAGGACTTTTGGAGGTGGAATCCTAATTTTGGCCATAGGCACCTGGAGAAGAAGGATGGTTCTTTTCCATAGGAAGGGAAGCATGGAGCCCCAGTGTTTTAGGGAAGAATACAGATGACCACCAGAGGCCAAAGCCAGCCAAAGCAGCTTTTGTCTGGGAGAAACTCTTGCGTATAAGGAATTTTGGGAGGAAAAGGTCCATATTTGGCCATGGGTGCCTGTGCAGGAGGGACAGTTCATTTCCATAGGAAGGAAAGCACTGAGCCCTAGTGTTCGAAGGCAGGTGACCGCTGGTCCTCAGGAACACAAGGGCAGCCAGATCTGTTGGAAATGGCAGCTTTTGTCTGGGAGGAATCTCTGCATATTGGGAATTTTGGAGAGGGAATCCCATTTTGGCCATGGATGCTTGAATGAGAAGAGCAGTCCTTTTCCATTTGAAGGAAAGCCCAGAGCCCCAGTGTTTCAGGGGCACATTACAAGAGTATGGCAATGGACATGCCAGGGGCAGTTGGACCATTCAGGCAAAGCCAGCCAGACCTGTTACCTGTTCCCTTGGATCCATGGGGCCCTGCAGTGTCACAATGGTAGTGTCATATTGGATCCTTGGTTCCATGAGGCCCAGCTGAGTCCCACTGGCCCCTTGTATCCATTGGGCTCCACAGTGTCACCATGGTCCCTTGTTTCCATGAGGCCTTGCAGTGTCACAGGGGTCTCCTTGGTGCCGCAGTATCACATTGGACCCTTGGTTCCATGGGGATTCACAAGGTCAGAATGGTCTCCTTGGTTCCAGGAGGGTTTGCAGGTTCAACAAGGTCTCCAAGTGTCATCAGAGCCTCCAGGATTCCATGAGGCCCCACAATGTGACAATGGATCTTTGGTTCCGTGGGACCCTGCACTGTTACATGAATCCTTAGTTCCATGGGGCCCTGCAGTGTCACAATGGACCCCTTGGTTGAAAGGTGCCACACAGTGACACAATCACCCCTTGGCCTGACAAGACACCATAGTGGCAGAATAGTTCCTGTTTTTCATGAGGCCTTGCAGTGTCACAATGGACTCCTTGGTTCCCTGGGGCCAAAAGTGTCACAGTGGCCCCTTGGTTCCATGGAGCCTGCTGTGTCACAGTACTCTCCCTGATTCCATAAGGCTTTGCAGTGTTCCAACAGGCCATTGGTTTCACTGAGACCCCAAAGTATCACTATGGTCCCCTTGGCTCCACAAGGCTCAGAAATGACACAATGGCCCTTTGGTTTCACAAAGCCTCAAAGTGTAAAAATGGCCTCCACGGTTTCATGAGGTCCTGCTGTGTCACAATGCACCTTTGGTTCCATGGTGCCCCATAGTGTCACAACTGTATCCTTGGTTCCACAGTGTCAGAATGGACCCTTCATCCCATGCAGACCCACAGTGTCACTGTAGTGCCCCTGATTCCATGAGGCCCTGCCATGCTGTAATGGCCCCTTGGTTCCAGTGGGTCCCAAAGTATCAGAATAATCTCCATCATTCCATGAAGCCCCGCAATGTCACTGTGCTCCCTTTGGTTCCACAGGGCCCCACAGTGTAACAATGAACTCTTGCTTCCCTGAGTTCCTCAGTCTCAGTGGCTCATGGCTCCTTGAGGCCATGCAGTTTAACAACGGACTCTTGGTTCCATGAGGCCTCGCTTTGTCACAATGGACCTTTGGTTCCATGAGCTTCTGTAGTGTCACCATGATCTCCTGGGATCCACATTGTCACAATGGACAGTTGATTCCATGGGATCCTGCTGTGCCACAATAAGCCCTTCGTGACATGAGGTTCTGGAATGTCACAATGGCCTCCCTGGTTAAATGAGGCACTGGAGTGTCACAATGGCCCCTGGGTTCCCTTCCGAGGAGTGCTGCCCCTGTGCAGACACAGCATGGTTCTGTAGCCCCCTGCACCCAGGCACTGCTCCCCCTTGTGGACACAACCTGGTACTGCCGACACCCTGTCAGAACAGTGTTCACCCCTTGTGGACACAGGATGGTACTGCAGCCTGTACCCTCACCGAGTAGTCCCGTCCTCTTGTGAACAAACTCAACACTGCAGCTGTCCCCCCTCCCCTAATCGTGCCGCCCCCTTATGGACACAGCATGGCACTGTGGCCACCCCACCGAGCACTGCTCTCCCTTGTGGACTCTAACTGGTACTGCAGACCCACCCCTTGAGGGGTGCTGCCCCCCCTGGGGACACAGCATGGTACTGCAGTCCCCCCCAGTCCCAGCAGTCCAGCCCCCTTTTGGGCAAAACCAAATACTGCGGCCCTTCTGCGAAGTAATGCTTCTCCCTTGTGGACATATCCAGGTACTGCAATCGCCCCCTCTTTCTGGGCAGTCTTGCCCCCTTATGGACACAGACTGGTACTACAGCCTCCCTTCACAAGCAGTGCTGCCCCCTCATGGACACAACCCAGTACTGCAGCCCCCCCACCCTCCAAGTAGTCCTGCCCCTTTGTGGACAAAACCCATCACTGCCCTGAGCAGGGCTGCCACCTTGTGGACACAGCCCAGTATTGCAGTTGCCACCTCCTGAGCAGTGCTATCACTTTGTGGACACAACATGGTACTGCAGCCCTCACCTTCCCCAAGCAGTGCTATGCCCTTGTGGGCACAGCATAGTACTGCAGCCCTTCCCTTTTTGGTAATGCTGCCCCCTTATGGACACACCCCGGTACTGCAGACCCCTCCCCATTGAACAGTGCTGCCTTCTCGTGGACTGCAGCTGCCCCCCATCCGTTGAGTGCTGCCCCCTTTCTAACAGAGCATGATACTTCAGCCCCACCTGTCAGGCACTGCTGCCCCCTTGTGGACACATCCCAGTATTACAACCCCCTCCCGCCAAGCATTGCTGTGCCTTTGTGCACACAGTCCGGCACTGAAGTCCCTCCCCTCGGGCAGTGCTGCCTCCTTGTGGGCACAGCATGATACTGCAGCTGCTTACTTCTGAGCAGTGCTGCCCCCTTCTGGACACAGCTAAGTACTGCAGACCCCCCCCTTCCATGCAGTGCTGTTCCCTAGTGGACTCAGCATGGTACTGCAGCCCTCTCCCCCCTAGCAGCGCTGCGCCCTTGTGGACAGAACCTGGTACCATAGCCCCCAACCCCCTGAGCAGTCCTGCACCCTTGTGGACAGAACTCGGTACTGCAGCCTCCTTCCTCTACAAGCAGTGCTGCCCCGTTGTAGACACAGTGCAGTACTGCAGCCCACTCCACGAGCAGTGCTGCCTCCTTTTGGACACAGCATGTTACTGGTGTTCCCTCCTTCTAAATAGTGCTGCCCCCTTGTGGGCACAGGATGGTACTGCAGCCTTCCCCCACGAGCACTGTTGTCCCCTTGTGGACACAACCTAGAACTGCATCCCATCCTGAGCAGTTCTTCCCTATTGTGGACACAGCTGGGCACTGCTGCCCCCCCACCCCCTTTTCGAGTACTGCTGCCCCCTTGTGAACAAAACCTGACACTGCAGCCCCTGTTTCTCAGCAGTGCTGTTCTTATGTGGACACAGCATGGTACTGCAGCATGGTACTGCGGCCCACAACCCCCCTGAACAGTGTTGTTCCCTTGTGGACACAGCCCGGTACTGCAGGTTCCCCACAAGCAGTGCTCCCACCTTGTGGGAACAGTACAGAACTGCAGCACCCCCCCCAAGCAGTGCTGTCTCTTTGTGGACACAAGCCAGTAATGCAGCCCCCACCTTGAGAAGTGCTGCCCACTTGTTGACGCAACGTGGTACAGCAGGCCACCACAAGCTGGGCTGCATCCTTTTGGACAAAACCAAATACTGCAGACCCCCCTTCCCGAGCAGTGCTTCCCCCTTGTAAAGAGAACGTGATACTGCAGCCCTCCACCACCGAGCAGTGCCCCTTTTGGACACAACTGTATATTTCAGCCCCCACCTCCCCCAGGAAGTCCTGCCCCCTTGTAGGCACAGACTGCAACTGCAGCCCCCCCCCTTTATCAGCAATGCTCCCCCCTTGTGGACACAGCCCAGTACTGCAGCCCCACTTTGAGCAGGGCTGCCCTTTCGTGTACACGGCATGGTAGTGGAGCCCCCTCCTTTTGAGCAGTGCTTGCCCTTTGTGGACACAACCCAGTACTGCAGCCGCCCCCACTCCGAGCAGTGCTGCCCCTTTGTGGACAGAGCATGGTACTGCAGACCCCCCGCCAAGATGTGCTTCCCCCTTGTAAACTCAATCCGGTACTGCAGCCACCACACTCCCTGAGTGGTGCTGTCCCATTGTGCACGCAGTCAGATACTGCAGGCCCACCTCCCGAACAGTGCTCCCCCTCTTGTGGACACAGCTGGGTACTGCAGCACCCCCTTTCCAAGTACTGCTACCCCTTGTGAACACAACCCAGTGCTGCAGCCCCTCCCTCCAAGGAGTCCTCTGCCCTTGTGGATACCGCATGGTACTGCAGCCCCGCAACCCTCCCTCTAGCAGTGCTGCCCCCTTGTGGACACAAGGCGCTACAGCAGACCCCTCCCCTACTGAGGAGTCCTGCCAATTTGTGGACAAAATGTGGCACTACACCCCCTCACCCTGAGCAGTACTGCCCCCTTGTAGACATAGCATGGTCCTGTACCTCCCTCCTTCTGAGTAGTGCTGCCACCTTATGGACACAGCATGGTACTGCTCCCCCCTCCCAGAGCAGTGCTGTCCCCTTGTGGACAGAACCAGGTACTGCAGCACCCCCTCCTGAGCACTGCTGCCTCCTTGTGGACACAACCCAGTATTGCTGCCCCCTCTACCTTAAGCAATTCTTCCCTCTTTCAGACACAACCAATTACTGCAGGAACCCCCCCGCCCCCGAGCAGTGCTGTTCCCTGGATGACATAGCATGGTACTGTAGCCCCCCCCTTCAAGCAGTTCTGCCCCCCTGTGGACTTTACCTGGTACTGCAGTCTTTCCCCCTGAACAGTGCTGCCCCCTTGTGGACACAGCATGATACTGCAGCCCCCATTCCCCTTGAGCCATCCTGCTCCCTTGTGGAGAAAATTCGGCACTGCAGCACACCCCCTCTGCTTGTATTGCAGCCCCCTTTTGGACAAAACCTGGTACTGCTGTCCCCTTTTCTGAGAAGTGTTGCTGCCTTGTGGACATAGCAGCCTGGGCTGGTTGGAGGCAGCAGAAAGGCCAAGGGCTGAGCCCAGGCCTGGCACAGCAGGCCTGTCCCTCCCGGGTGGCTGGGGCTGTTCCTGGCAGTGGGATGTGAGGGCAGCAAGGACAAATGTCACAACCTGCAAGCCCTGCCAGCCTGCTCAGGAGGGCCGAGGCAGAGGCAAGTGCAGCCCTGCAAGGAAAGTTCCTTCTGTGGGGCTGCAGAGGCCCTGCCCAGCCCAGGGCACAAGGCCTGGGTGCCCCTGGCCCTGCCAGCCCTGCCCAGCCCTTGGCCATCTCCCTGCAGGCTGTGCCCTGTGCGTGCTGCTCCCCCCTGGCGGCTGCACACGCCATCTCGCTGTCCCCCAGCATTTCTCAGCCCAGCATTGCTGTGCCATCCCTGGGCTCCTGCACCCAGCGCTGCGGCTCCTGGCACACAGAGCCATGGCATGGCCCAGCCTCACGCTGGGACACCTCGCCACCAACATTCTGCCCTGGGAGGGACTTTCCTCACCTCCAGGCTGAACCTTCCAGCTGCACCTTGGGGAGGTTTCCTTCTCTTCCCACTCCCAAGAGAAAGCTCTGTCTCCTGCTGTCCACAAAACGAGAAGGGCTGGTGGGAGCTGTGGTGGTCGAGGCTCTTTGGGATAATGGACCATGAAATATGGGGTTTAAATATTCTGTGAAAGAAGGAGAGTCAAAAGCAAAACTTCTACACAGGACTTGAGAGATGAGTTCAGCCTATTCAGGTAGCAGATGTGGGATAACTGAATCATGATTTTAAGGGAACAGGCCTTAAAACAAGCGTTTCTAGAAAGGATGGAGACACTTTTAAAAATAATGAAGGTAGAGAAGCAGACTGTCTCTCCATGCAAAAGTGAGCTAGCAAGGAAAATAGCTGGTCTGGCTGAACATGGTGTTTTTCCAGGAACTGAGGACAAAAGGAGGTGCATCACCTTTGGACAGAGGGCTGGAAACTCGGGAAGACTTTAAAGAAGTTGTTAGGTTGTGCAGAAAGTAAAGTAGAGAGGTAAAGGCTCAATTAGGACTTCACCTGGCCACTTCTGTGAAGGATAACAAAATGATTTTCTAAATATATTAATGGCAAAAGGAAGGACAAGGATAACCTCAATGTTTATTCGGAGGGATATGGTTACCAAAGATGAGGAAAAGGATCAGATACTTAACCCATTGTTTGCATCATTTTTCAAAATTAAGACAAGTTGACCTCAGGACAAGTGTCCTCCTGAGCTGGTAGATGAAGATAGAAGGCAGAATAGAACCTCCTGTAATCCAGGAGGAAGAAGCTGGGACCTGCTGAACCACTCAGATGTTCACAGGTCTCTCTAAGACCAGATTGGATCCATCCCAGGGGATGAGGGAGCTGCTAGATGAGCTCCCCAAGCTGCTCTCCATCATTTGCCATCAGTCCTGGCTCACCAGGAGGTCCCAGAGGACTGGAGGTGCCAATGTGAGCCCATCCCCAAGAAGGCTGGAAGGAGGATCTGGGAACTCCAGGCCTGTCAGCCTGACCTGGGTGCCCAGCAAGGTGATGGAACAGATCACCTTGAGTGCCATCACAGGGCACCTACAGGATGGCTGAGGATCAAGCCAGCCAAGTGGATTTCAATATCTGCATTGATGATCTGGATGAGGGCATTGAGTCACCATCAGCAAATGTGCAGATGACACCAATCTGGGTGGAGTGTGGATCTGCTGGAAGGTAGGAGGCGCTGCACAGTGACCTGAACAGGCTGGATCCATGGCCCCAATCCAACAAGGTGAGGTTTAACAAGACCAAGTGCTGGGTCTGAACTTTGGCCACAACAATCCCTGCAGTGCTCCAGGCTGGGACAGAGTGCTGGACAGCAGCAGGCAGAAAGGGAGCTGGGGTCACTGAGGGACAGCAGGCTGGACATGTGCCAGCAGTGTGCCCAGGTGGCCAAGAAGGCCAATGGCTCTGGCTAAATCAGGAATGGTGTGCCAGCAGGATCCAGGCAGTGATTCTTTCCTGTGTTTGGCACTGGTTGGGCAGCACCTTGAGTGCTGCGTCCAGTTTTGGACCCCCAATTTGAGAAGGACATGGAGGCTGGAGCATGTCCAGAGAGGCAACAAGGCTGGTGAGGTGGAACACAAGTCCTGTGGTGGCTGATGGAGCTGTGGTTGTTTATCCTGGGAAGAAGAAGCTCTGGGAGACCTCATCACTCTCTACAGCTTCCTGAAATGTGGTTGTGGTCAAGTGAGGGTTGGTCTTTCACCAGGCGGCAGCTGACAGAGTGAGAGGAGCGCAGTCTTAAGCTGTGCCAAGGAAGTATGGGTTGGATATTAGGAAAAATGTTTTAACAGAAAATGCGATAAAATACTGGAATGATCTGTATGAGGGTTGGGTGGAGACACCATCCTATGTATTTAAAAAGACTAGATATGGTAATAAATGCCACTTATGCAGGTGTTAGACAGGGTTGGACTTGATCTTGGAGGTTCTCTTCTATCCTAGTGATTCTAGCAATTCTGTGAATTCTCGAGTATTTCAGCTGACTTCTCTGTCTGTCTTTCCCTGTATCTCTGTTGCAGAAGGAAGCTGCTGGTGCCATTTTAACCTTTAACCCCTAATTTGAATGCAGACAGATGTTCCCAGGTGTGTTAAGCTGGTGTTGCTCAATGTTTATGCGAATTTTTAGTGTCATGGCACCAGGAAGACCCTTGTGGCACTGTGGAGACTCATGGAACCAAAAAGCCATTGAGACATTGGGGCAGGATGGTACTGAGGAGACCATTGTGATCCTGCAGATCCAAGAACACCATGGTGACACTATGGAAACTCATGGAGCCATAGGCACATTGTGACACAGCAGGGGCTTTGGAACCAAGAGTGAATTGTGACTCTACCAAACCTCATGGAGACCAAAGGGCCATTGTGACACTTCAGAGCCTTGTGGACCAAGGTAACCACAGTGACATAATGGGCTCCATGGAACCAAAGGGCCATGGTGACACAGTGGAGGAGCTCATTGACCAATGGTCCATTGTGACACTGCAGGGCAGAATGGAATCATGGAGACCATTTTGACACTATACAGTGTCATGGAAACAAGGCCATTGTGACACTGTGGGGCCTCGTGGGACCAAGGAGAACACTGTGACACTGTGGAGTACCGTGGAACAACGAGGCAACTATGACACTGCAGGACTTTGTGGAAGCCAGGGTCTGATGTGACCCTTGCTTGGCCTCATGGAACCAAAGAGAGCATTGTGACACTGAACCTAATGGAATTTTTGCAAATGATACAACTTTTAAGGTTTTTAATGTAACTTCAATCAGGGGTTTGTTTGCCTTTGCCCAGGAGGAGGAAATTGAAGTTTCTCTTCAAAAGACTCTGTTCACTGAGGTTGGGTGAGGCCTGATGAGTTCAACATCTACAGATTGGGAGTAACCAGAAGATACACAGGAGGTAAACAACAATCAAAGAATGAAGGCCTAATTCACATCAAAGGCAAAGGGATCAATAACCAACAGGAGATCAAATACTAAGAATTGTGCAATTTAGATAAATTAATTTCTTCAGTGTAACATGAATTTCTTCGGGTTTTGTCTGTATAAATATGTGAAAACCTAGTAAAAACATGTTTGATGGAATGATTTTCACTGCACAATCCAGGCATGTGGGTGGAATGATTTCTCTTGCACACGCTGGCCACAGCAACATCCTGGCCAGAATAAAGTAATGCTTAAATTCTCCAATACTGAGTCGATGTTGCAGAGTTTTTGTTTTTCAAACAGTTTCAGTGTCAGTCCTACTGAGGTTCATCACCAACAAAGCTCCTCTTAACTCCTTGGAGGAGATAATTGGTGGCCCTTGTTGCACAAAGCTCTCAGAGACTCAAGGCAAAAGCAAAGCCCCAAAGTCCTCTGAAACCCGCAGTCCCTGGGAGCATGAAGGAGCCCCCAGGCCATTCCTGACCAAGGCTCCCCAGGACTGGTCCCAGCAGATCCCTGAGGCCACTGGGATGTGGGGATGCTGAGGAGCACAAGGGTGAAGTGCCCAGCCTTGTTGGGGCTGTGCCAGGAGGCCCCAGTGGCTCAGGACAAGGTGTCTCCTCATACCTGCTGTGCCCCAAGGCACCAAGACATGCTTCTCTGGGCACTGCCAGCACTGTCAGGCCCTGGCCATGTCCTGCATGGCTTGTCCTGTGTTGTCTCACAGCTGCTGCTGTGTCCCTGCAGGCTGCACACTCCATGTCACTGTCACTGGCTCTGCCCTGCCACTAGCCCTGCCCTGACCTCTGCCCACCCTCACCCTCTGTGCCTTGGGACACACACGCACGTGCACTGAGCTCATCCTCCTCCTGGATGCTTCTCCTGCTACAGTACTGCCCTGGGAGGGTTCATTCCTCACAGGAGCTGCTCTGTTTGTACTGGTGCATTTCTGGGAGTAGCTCTGTTTCTGCCTATCTGTCAATTCTCTTCAAAGAGCTTCAAGGAAAAGATTCATTGAATTATGGAACAGAGGTGGAAGCGCCTCCTGAGCCCCCTTGGCCTGGGGTGGCTGGGATGGAGTCCCCTCGGCCCAGAGCAGCCCCTGTCCTGGCTGCAGCCTGGCCTCCTGGCTGGGGTGGGTTTGTCCCAGCCCAAGGATTTGCTGTCCTTGAGAAGGGCTGGCCCCACATGAAGCATCTGCAACCCCCAAACCAATGGGCTGGGGATGGGCAAGTGTCTCTGTGGGACACAGGGATGGGACAGCTGGACTGGACTGACCCAAGAGATCTTCCATTTCATGGTCCTGTCCTGATCAGCAGGAAATGAGGGGGAGAAGAGGTCTCTGGATTTTCTATATTAATACATTTGTCTTCCAGCAACCACAACATGTGCTGAATTATTGTCTCTCATGGTTTTCCTTTCTTCTGCATTTGGCCTTTGTTTTTAGTCCCCTAACATTAATCTTTCTTTATGGTGACCCAGAATTTTTTGCCTTCTTTCTCCTGTTTTCTGAGTAAGGAGGGAGAGTGACAGAGACACTCTGTTGTCACTGGATGCCCAGAGGGGTTTAACCAGAGTCACCTTGCCCAACCTCTGCTCTTATGGGCACCCCAGAAATGTCAGGAGGGCTCTGTCTGCTGCCAACCCCTGGGCTGGCTCATGCTCTGCTCACAGCCCCAGGAGTGTCCAGGGACACAAGTCCCTTCCAGGCACACACAGAGACAGTTCATTGCAGCATGGCAGGGCTCCTGGGCTCTTCTGCCACTGCCAGAGTCTGCCCCTCACTCCTGCCCTGCCCCTGCCCGAGGTGCCCCACGCCAGAGAGATGGACATGGGGAGCTCTGGGCACAGGAGCTCATCCCAGCCCTGCATCCAGGGATTCCCAGGGATGTTACTCTGAAACTCAGCAACAGCTGAAGGTGTTTGTGCTCACTGGGTTTATGTCCCCTCTACACACACGCAGAGATGTTCAGGCTGGGTGGAATGTCTCTGCACTGCAAACATTGACTCTGACCCAGTCACTTGATGTTCCTCCATGGAGGGAAGAACAAACCTGTGCCTGGGGGTGAGAGGCCACT
Organism: Muscicapa striata striata; assembly: GCA_030060385.1. Taxonomy (NCBI): domain Eukaryota; kingdom Metazoa; phylum Chordata; class Aves; order Passeriformes; family Muscicapidae; genus Muscicapa; species Muscicapa striata. Next base: position 79,963 of record JAREIS010001003.1, read on the forward strand.
GCTGGAAGTGGAGCTATTTTGTAAGGCACTGCTGGGACAGCCCCAGCCTGAACACTGCCACACTTTGGCTGTTACTAAGGTTCTTTCTCCAGGGCGCTGTGCTGGGAAACATCGTTGAGAGCAAACTGGCAATAAGATTGAAGCTTTCAGGCCCTGCACTGGGGAGATGCCTTACACGATGGAAATGATGCTGCAGAGCCCAGCTCTGTCCCAGCAATGCCCATGGTCTGTCCCTGCCTGCTGTGCCTGGACAATCTCACAGAAGGACTGGGAGAGAGCTGAGAGAGCCCTGAGGCTCTTGGGCAACCAGCACAGGGGCTCTGGAAGGGGAATGTAAGGGGAAGTGAAGGAAGGGGTTATGGCAGAAGCCCTGGGGCTGCCAGGCAGTGAGGGGCACTGGGATTCCCTTTTCACCCCAGTTTACCCAGAACCACCAACCTTGCAGCTCCAGATAGCTAGGGAATAAATATGTAAGGGCAACAAGACAATGCTGAGTTTTTATTTTGTTTTAAAACATATATGTAGTAGAGAACTTCGTTTTTACAGTATCTAAATGTCACTTGTGAACAAATACTAAAGTAAAGAGTTTGTGTTAACAATTCATAGAAAGCACAACACTGTGTCACAGCAAAAAGGTGCAGGACACAGAGTGGGCATTACTGAGTAACATTGCAACACCTACACAGGCGAATGAGAGTTTATTCCTTCTGAAAAATATCTGTAATGACTTTCATCAATTTATCCTTGATTCTGGTTCCTCAGGCTGTAGATGAGGGGTCTAGGCTGAGGCACCACTGAGCACAGAAATGACAGGAGAGATCCAGAGATGGGGAGGAGATGGAAGGGGGCTTTAGGTGGGTAAACAAAGCAGTGCTGAGGAGCAGGGAGATCACAGCCAGGTGAGGAAGGCAGGTGGAAAAGGCCCGGTGCCGTCCCTGCTCAGAGGGGATCCTCAGCACAGCCCTGAAGATCTGCACATAGGAGAAAACAATGAACACAAAACAACCAAATCCTAAACAGCCAGAAAGAGCAAGAAGCCAAAGTTCCCTGAAGTAGGAGTGCGAGCAGGAGAGCTTGAGAATCTGGGGGATTTCACAGAAAAACTGCCCCAGTGTATGGCCATGGCACAGGGGCAGGGAAAATGTATTGGCTGTGTGCAGCAGTGAATAGAAAAAGCCACTGGCCCAGGCAGCTGCTGCCATGTGGCACAAGCTCTGCTGCCCAGGAGGGTCCCATAGTGCAGGGGTTTGCAGATGGAGACGTGTCGTAGCACATGACTGTCAGGAGGAAATACTCTGCTGAAATGAAGAACATAAAGAAAAATACCTGTGCAGCACATCCTGCATAGGAGATGGTCCTGGTGTCCCAGAGGGAATTGTGCATGGCTTTGGGGACAGTGGTGCAGATGGAGCCCAGGTCAGTGAGGGCCAGGTTGAGCAGGAAGAAGAACATGGGGTGTGCAGGTGGTGGCTGCAGGCTACGGGCTGATGATGAGGCCTGGCTGGAGGGCAGCCAGGAAGATGCCCAGGAAGAGGCAGAAGTGCAGGAGCTGCAGCTGCGCGTTCTGCCAGTGGCAGGAGGAGGAAGTGGCTGATGGAGCTGTTGTTGGACATTTGCAGTGTCTTGGTGTCCAAGTTTAGGACAAATTTGGGGAAAGACCTTAAAGGAGCCCTCCAGAGAGTATACTCACACAATTCTTTCCTTCAATGGACTTGGAAAGAATTTTCTTCAGGGAAAGTGGAAAACTTATTTATTAACAAAACACAAGAGAAAACACTTCCCAGGACAGACCCAGGTGACAAAAGAATTTCACCGAGAGAGAGAGACGAACTCGAGATCTTCGCTGGGAAGGGTGGAGAGCTTCTTTGGCAAGCTTCCAGAGGCAGTCTCTGAGGTTCAGATCCGTTTCCTCTGGAGCCGGTTCTGGAGGAGGGGAAGAAGGGAGAGAGAAAGAGGGGCAGCCGGGGTAGCCAGCAGGGTAGCAAGCAGGGCAAGCAAGCAAGCAGCCTAGCTAGCCAGAGCGAGCGGGGCAAGCAGCAGCAGCCAAGCCGGGACAGCAAGCAGCAGCAGCCGTGCAGTCTGGGGAGGGTTCACCACAGCAGCCGGCAGCTCCATGCAGATGGGGGCGGGGTGCAGGGAGAGGAGCTAGTCATAACATCAACCCAGGACATTTGGCATAGGGATCTGTATGAAAAATAACCATATAGTACTTCGGATAGAGAGGACTTCAATTATCCCAGTCCAGCTTGGTGGCACTTTCCTCCACTGCCTACCCAGGGCTCTGCTGCCTGGAGCTGTCCTGCCAGCAGCTGCTTCCTGTCCCCAGGCTGGGCCCTGCCAGTGCTGCCAGAGCCCAGCCCAGCCCTGGGGCTCAGCTCTGCCCTGCAGACCCTCCCACCACAGGGCACTGCCCAGGATCAGGTCTGCCTCTGCAGGCTCTGATGGCAACATCAAGCAAGGCTGAGGAGGCTGGAAAAGTGCACTGATGCTGCCTATAAGGCCCTGATTTCTGTCACTGCTGGTTAATTCAGACATCTGAGAATGTGTTTTTTTCCTCAGCCTGAACTGAGAATGAATATCAGTGTGCAATTTCCCATCAAAGCACTGAGCAGTAGATTAAAAAATCAGGTTTCCCTTTCACGCTGCTCCTTGCTTGCTCTGTTAATTCTTGGAAATGTTCTGAGTTAAAGTCATCTGCGTGCACCTGAACATGCAGCATCCTCACCACAAGAGACACTTCCAAGCCTTCCAGCTGTCTCCTTCACTGCAGCTGCCCCCAGTGCTGTGAGCAGCTCCCAGGGTGGCTGAGCTGTCCCTGGCAGGCCAGGCCCTGCCCCAGCAGCAGCCCTGGCTGCAGGACCCTGCTCTCAGGAGCCCTGGGCACCCTGGCTGCTCTACACAAGAGAATCAGAGAATGTATCACAGAGTCTGTAGGCATTGGGATGTTCCAGCTTTGGAGATCATCCAGGAGCTGCAGCTGCCTTGTCCTGCAGCGAGGCTCTTCTGTCAAGGCTGGGACTGATTCTGCCCCAGTCACTTCTGCATCTTCCCAGCCCTACTGATGAAGTTCTCTGTGCGCTTGTGCTGTGCCCAGTGCGGCTGCAGCAGAGCCCCAGCCCTTCTGGGCTGTGCAAAAGTATCTCAGCAAAATGTCTTTTGAAGCTGTCTTGGTTGCCAGGATCTTCCTCTGTCCAGGAGCCAGCCAGCCACAGACACAGCACATGGATTTTAAGCCTTCAGGGCTTTGTGCTGTTTACTCAGTCCAGTCCCTAGAGTGTTTCAAAAACTTCTCAAGAACTCAAGTAATATTCAAATTGTTAAGTTTAAAGTTTTAACGGATTCCACTGAGGATATGACTGGAAATGTCATGTTCCAGTTAGAGCAGAACAATGGAGCATGATGACAGGAGGGACAAAGGAAGGTCTGATGCTGAACAAACCTGGATGTTTTCAGGAATGCAAGGACAAGGCCTAGCCTGCAACAATCCTGTCCCTCCCTCATGCTCAGGGCTCTTCCCAGGGCACTGGGCTCTGGGGATGTACAATGCCAAGGGCAGGACCATCGTGGCCCTGCCAAATCTGAGCAGGGACAGGGAGGCAGCGGGGCCCCAGCACCGGCAGGAGCTCACTTGTCCCTGCTGGCCAAGGGCCCAGGGCCAGCAGCCATGGCCCAAGTGCTGCAGGAGTTGGCTCTGGCAGGGCCTTTCAGCTGCTGCCCATCCCTGTGCCCTCTGCAGCCCAGGCTGTCCTACGGTGTCCATGCCCTGCGCCTCTGTCCCTACGGGCTGTCACCATCCCTGGCTGCCCCTTCCTGGCTGGCCCTTCCTTGGCCCCGGCAGCTCTGCATCCTGCCTGCCTCTGCCTGGCCACACAAAGCCTTGGGCTGCTCCAGACTCCTTCTGGGGATGCATTGCTCTACACCTGCTTTGGTAGAAAATTCGAAGACCAGATTCCCAGAGAGATTCTGTCTCTTTCCAGCCATATCACCCAAGGAATAAACAACCTGAAAGAGCCTCTTTGTATCCCTTTTTCATCCATGCAAAGGATGCTTTGTCTGATCTTATATTAATTAGGAAAGGACACAGTAGCCTTTGCAGAGGGGGGCTTCATGTAGGTAAATAATGAAGTATTTATGAAAAGGGAGACCACAGCCAGGTGAGGGAGACAGGTAGAAAAGGCCTTGTGCTGTCCCTGCTCAGAGGGGATCCTCAGCACAGCCCTGAAGATCTGAACATAGGAGAAAACAATGAAGACAAAGCAGCCAAGTCCTGAACAAACACTAACAGCAAGAAATCCATGTTCCCTGAGGTAGGAGCTTGAGCAGGAGAGCTTGAGGATCTGGGGCACTTCACAAAAGAACTGGCCCAGGGCATTTGCCTGGCACAGGGACAGGGAAAATGTATTGACTGTGTTCAGCAGAGCATTGAGAAAGCCACTGGCCCAGGCAGCTGCTGCCATGTGGGCACAAGCTCTGCTGCCCAGGGGCGTCCCATAGTGCAGGGGTTTGCAGATGGACACGAAGCGGTCGTAGCACATGATGGTCAGGAGGTAGTACTCTGCTGAAATGAAGAGTAGAAAGAAAAAGAGCTGTGTAGCACATCCTGAGTAGGAGATGTTCCTCGTGTCCCAGAGGGAATTGTGCATGGCTTTGGGCACCGTGGTGCAGATGCAGTCCAGGTCGGTGAGGGCCAGGTTGAGCAGGAAGAAGAACATGGGGGTGTGCAGGTGGTGGCCGCAGGCTACGGCACTGATGATGAGGCCGTTGCCCAGGAGGGCAGCCAGGGAGATGCCCAGGAAGAGGCAGAAGTGCAGGAGCTGCAGCTGCCGCGTGTGTGCCAGTGGCAGCAGGAGGAAGTGGCTGATGGAGCTGCTGTTGGACATCTTCAGTGGCTTGGCATGGGAATCTGTAAGAAAAGTAATCATGGAATAGTTCGGTTAGGAGAGGACCTTAAATATCCCAGCCCAGCTTTGTGGCCATTTCCTCCCACTGCCTGCCCAGGGCTCTGCTGCCTGGAGCTGTTCCTGCCAGCAGCTGCTTCTCTATGCCCAGGTATGGGCCCTGCCAGGGCTGTCAGAGCCCAGCCCAGCCCTGGGGGCTCAGCTCTACCCTGCAGACCCCTCCCAGCACAGGGCACTGCCCAGGGCCAGGTCTGCCTCTCCCGGTTCTGATGGCAACGTCACAGCATCCCTGAGGAGGCTGGAAAAGCAACACTGATGGTTCCTGTAAGGGATCCTGTGTTGATTTCTGCCAACTCCTGGTTTTTCATGAACTGAGCAATAACTTTTTTTTCTCAGCCTGAACTGAGAGATGAATATCAGTGTGCAATTTCTCATCCGGACAACCCAGAGAAGTAAATTAAAAAAGCAGGATTTTCCCTTTTACACAGTCCCTCCTTTGCTCTCTTCCCTGTATAATCTACTTGGAACTGTTCTGGAGTTAAATGTCATGCTGGGAGCAGTCCTGTACAATGCAGCATTCTCACCACACAAGGACAACACTTCCAAGCCTTACCAGCTGTCTCCTTCCACCCAGACCTTGTCCCCTAGTGCTGGGAGCAGATCCCAGGGCTGGCTGAGAGCTGTCCCTGGCAGGCAGCAGAGTCCCTGCCCCAGCACAGCACCCTGGGCTGCAGGACAGCCCTCAGCACCCCTGGCTGCTCTACACAAGACAAAATCAGAGAAGGTACTCACAGAGTCTGTAGGCATTGGGATGTTCCAGCTTTAGGAGATCACTGCAGGAACTGCAGCTGCCTTGTCCTGCAGCCAGAGGCTTCCTGTGTCAAGGGCTGGGAGTGATTCTGCCCCAGTCACTTCTCAGCATCTTCCCAGTCCTGACTGGTTGAAGCTCTCTGTGCCTCTCTGCTGTGCCCAGGGTGGCTGCAGGCAGAACCCCAGCCCTGCTGGGCTGAGAGAAAAGCTGCTTCTCAGCAGAAATGTGTTTTTGAAGCTCTTCTTGGTTGCCTTAATCTCCCTCTGTGCCAGGAGCTTTGCCCAGCTTAGCAGCACAGACATAGCACAAAGACTTTTATGACCCCCTTGGGGCTTTTATGCAGTTTGCATCAGACTTAGTCCCTCAGAGTGTCCTCAAAAAACTTCTCAAGAACTCAAAGTGAGATGTTAAGTCCAAAGTTTCTTGAAGTTTTAATGGGTCCCACTGAGGGACAGAACTGAGGAAGTGTCTCCAGGTTCCAGTTAGAGCAGAACACTGGAAGCAGTGATGACAGAGGGGGACAAACAAGTGAACGGTGTCTCTGATGCTGACCAAACCTGCATGTGTAGAATGACGTGTCCACGTAAGTTTAGGGTTTATCCCACATTGGACCTGAGCTCTGAAAAAAATTATGCCCACTCTAAGTCCAAATTAGTGTTAAGAAATCTTAGCCTGATATTTTGGTGATTTGGGACCAGCAGGGCCTCACAGAACCAAGGAGTCAACTGTGAAACTATGGAACCTCAATGATCAAAGGGTCCTTTTGACACTGTGGGAACTCACGGAGCTAAAATCCATTTTGACAGAGTGCGGCCACATGGAACCTATGGTGCATTGTTATACTGCAGATCCAAGGAGGCCATGGTGGCACTATGGAACCTACTGCAGCCATGGGTGCATTGTGACACTGCAGGGCCTCACAGAACCAAGGAGTCCGTTGTGAGTGACACTGCAGAGCCTCACAGAACCAAGGTGACCATGTTATACATCAGAACCTCGTGGAACAAAGGGTTCATAGTGACACTGCAGAACTGTTGCTGAGAGTATGAAAACTCATGGAAGCACAAATACATAGCCACCAAGGGACCATTGTGACACTGTGAGGACCCTGTGCAACCAATGACATCACTGTGGCATTGCTGGGCTGCATGGTCCCAAGGGGCCAGTGTGAAGCAGCAGGGCTTTGTGGAACCAAGAGGCCATTGCTGCATTACAGGGCCTCGTGCAGCCAAAGGATTGTTGTGATCCTGCAGGACACCGTGGATCCATGGAGACCATTGTGGGATTGCAAGGCCCCATGGAACCATGGAGACCATTGTGACACTGTGTGGCCCCACGGAACCAAGGGCCATTGTGACCCTGCAGGGCCTCATGGAAGCAAGGGGCCATTGTGACACTGCAGAAGCAATGAGAACATTGTGACACTGTGGGGCCTTGTGGAACCAAGGGGACATGGAACAGGTCCGGCTGGTTTGGCCTCCCATAGGCTCACCTGACAGGTCCAGCTGAACTTGGCATATCGAGAGCTGCCTCTCGAGCACTGGGGCTCTCTACTTTCCTTCCTATGGAAAAGAAGTATGTGTCTTTCCGGGTGCCCATGGCTGAAATTGGTGTGGCACCTAAAAATTCCCTATATACAAGGGCTTCTCCCAGACAAAAGCTGCCAGGACAGCATTTTGTAGTCACCTCTCATCTCCCCCTGAAACACTGGGGCTCTGTTCCTTCATTCTGATGGAAAAACAGTGTTTTTGTCCAGGGCCCATGGCCAAAATTGGGATTTGGCCTCCCAAATTCTACCTATCCAAGGATTGCTCCCAGACAAAAGTAGTCAGAACAGAGAGGTCTAGCTGGTCTTGTTCTCTGGTGATTTTCTTAGACTATGAGCTGAATGTTATCAATTGCAAGTACCTTGCAGAGGGCCCAGAGATCTCCCAAGGTGGGGTTTTGAGGCTTCAGGTACATGACCACTATATAGGGACAAAGGAGCTCTGTGCTCAGTGGAATGGAGATTGAGGACAGCAGAGGAGAGCCATGAGAGTGTTTAAAGAGCTGTTTTGGAGATGGTGGATCCTTTTGACTTAGTGGAAAACAGCCTAAGAAAGAAAGAATTAATGCAAAGTGCAGCTGGGATGGTCTAGACTGGATGCAAGAAGAGAGCAATTTCCCTTACAGGGCAGGGCTGTGGTGCAAGACATCCCCCAGAGGAATCTTGAGCAGCCTAAGGCTTTGTGTGCCCATGTACTTCTTCCTGACCAACCTGGCCCTCACTGCATCACTGTCTCCAAAGCCATGCAAAATTCCCTCTGGGACACCAGGAACATCTCCTATGCAGGATGTGCTGCACAGCTCTTTTTCTTTCTACTCTTCATCTCAGCAGAGTACTACCTCCTGACCATCATGTGCTACGACCGCTACATGTCCATCTGCAAACCCCTGCACTATGGGACCCTCCTGGGCAGCAGAGCTTATGCCCACATGGCAGCAGCTGCCTGGGCCAGTGGCTTTCTCTATTCACTGCTGCACACAGCCAATGTATTTTCCTTGCCCTTGTGCCATGGAAATGCCCTGGGCCAGTTCTTCTGCGAAATCCCACACATCCTGAAACTCTCCTGCTCCAAATCCTATCTCAGGGAACTTGGGCTCCTTGCTGTTAGTCTCTGTTTAGCGCTTGGTTGTTTTGTGTTCATTGCTTTCTCCTATGTGCAGATCTTCAGGGCTGTGCTGAGGATCCCCTCTGAGCAGGGACGGCACAAAGCCTTTTCCACCTGCCTCCCTCACCTGGCTGTGGTCTCCCTGTTTATCAGCACTGGCATATTTACCTACCTGAAGGCTTCCTCCATTTCCTCCCCATCCCTGGATGTCTCAGTCACAGTTCTGTACTCAGTGGTGCCTCCAGCCCTGAACCCTCTCATCTACAGCCTGAGGAACCAGGAGATCAAGGGTGCCTTGAGAAAATTAATGAGTGTATATTTTCAGGAGCATTAACGTATTTTCTGCTGCAGAACTTTCAGAATGTAACTCTCTACAATCTCAGTCTTTTTTTCCCTGTTTGTCCATTTTTTTCTATGATACCTTTTTCTATTTTTGAAATGTTTCTTACAAAATACCATAGCATTACTCTTTGCATTTCTACATGAATATGTCCTTTTCTTTTGAAACACAAATACTTGCGAGAAGTCTGTTCCCTGTGCATTTAAATAAAAACAAGTGACTGCCCTGTCCTCTGTGTCTAGTATCCTTCCTCAGCCCTTCTCTGTCTCTGCAGGGCAGTGCCTGTGAGCAGAGGTGGAGGGAAGAGACTCCCAGCACAGCAGCACAGCCAGGGACAATGGCCCTGGCTCTTCCCACATCTGCTCTTCCCAACTCCACCCTCTCCTTCCCAGCCCTTTTGTGACTGTAAGGCCACAGTGCTCTGGCAGCTTGGTCACTGTCCTGCTGTGTGTCTGTGCTGTGAGCACAGGCAGGGACAGGCCATGGGCACTGCTGGAACACAGCTGGGCTCCAGCACAGCAGCTCCACCAGCAAAGGGCATCTCCTGAGGGCAGGGCAGGAAGGCTTTTCTCTCCCCTAGAGCTGCTGTCAGGAATGTGCTCCAGGAATGTCCTGGCAAAGCAAAGCACAAAGGACAGTGGTGCAGATGCAGCCCAGGTCAGTGAGGGCCAGGTTGAGCAGGAAGAAGAACATGGGGGTGTGCAGGTGGTGGCCGCAGGCTACGGCACTGATGATGAGGCCGTTGGCCAGGAGGGCAGCCAGGGAGATGCCCAGGAAGAGGCAGAAGTGCAGGAGCTGCAGCTGCCGCGTGTGTGCCAATGGCAGCAGGAGGAAGTGGCTGATGGAGCTGCTGTTGGACATTTGCTGTGTCTTGGCACTGGGTACTGCTGTGGGGAAAAGGACAGTGAAGAGTTAGAGGAGATACCTGTAGCCAAAGTCAAAGTTATTTCCCATACATCCTGCCCTGAACTCACGGACACCCTTTTGTGTTTAAGAGTTCTGAGGTTTTTTTTATAAGCTCTTTCTTTGTCTCTGTTGGTATTCTTGGATATCAAACCCTCAGCATTTTTTCTGCCCTCAGGGAGAACAGAGCAAGTTCTATCAGACAAAGTGATGAGTGGAAAGTGAAGGGAGATGGTCTGTAATTCTGGCCTTTTCAGAGTTTCTCTGGGCTTTAGCCTTTCTCAGGTGGAGGATTTCCCTTAACGAATCACCAGGTACTGCTGAGAGCAGATTGATCCACCATAGTCAAGCTCCACCTTTGTATCCCAGGACTCACGTTGCTCATTTCATCAACCCAACAGCATTTTCACTGTCAGAACACCTCTGACTTTGCTCATGGGTCTTTCAGATAACACAGAGATGCTCTAGGACAGGTTTGCATTCTAGATTGAATCTCCCAGCTTGGAAGGAAATCTCAGGGACATTCACAAGTGTCCCAATGATGGCATTGGAGTAAGGAAGATCCAGCTCTTTCTCTGGCTGCACTGACAGCATTGCTCACAGCTATGCACTGGGGACAGCGTCACCCTGAGCCAGCTGTGCTCCATCCCAGAGCCCCTAGTACTGGACAGCTGCTCCCAGCCCTGTGCTCTGCAGAGGGAACTGGGCCTGGGGCTGCAGAACTGCCCCACGGCTCTGCTGCAGCTCTGCCTGCACAGGAGGGGCTTCACCCCTTGGAGCCCTGGCCCTGAGGGCAGAGGCTTGGCTGGGGGACAGGAGGGAGGGGGCTTGTTCAGAGGGAGGGACTGCACTGCAGGGGATACTATGGAGATCTCTAAACTCTCCCTGCCACAACATTTCTGGGTTTGTGTTCTCTCATTGCCTGAGCTTCTCTCTGCATCCTGGAGATTTTCCTCCTGGAGGTGTTTCCCTGTGCCTGATCTCTCCCTGCCAGCACTCACAGACCCCAAATCTCTGTGCACTCTCCTTGGCCCAACAGAATCCTGCCTGTGTGTCGAGTACTGGCTGGGGCAGGTTCTGTTTGCAGCTTGGAGAAAGGACAGGTCAGATTCAGCCTCATGGCTCCAGCAAAGGGGATGATGGTGCTATCCATGGGCAGAGGAGTGGCTGAAAGCACTTCAGGAAACATCTGTAATCTTACAGAACACCCAAAGCTACAATTCAGGTCTCTCAGATACGTATGAAAATTAATAATTTTTTAGTAATTTATTGTTTCCATGTGCAAGAGAAGGAAGTTGGTTGTAAATAGATTTTATAACATTGTTTAAAGATTGTTTAAAGACTTTATAAAATCTTTATCTTGAAAATATTCTGGAAGTGAGCAGAAGCTCAAAGCTTTCCCTCCTCTACAGCAGACATACTCTGAGTTGTACTTACAAATCTGTTGTCAGTGGGATGGTCCAGCTTTAGGAGATCGCTCCAGGAGCTGCAGCTGCACTGTCTTGCAGCCAGAGGCTTCCTGTGTCAAGGCCTGGGAGTGATTCTGCCCCAGTCACTTCTGAGCAGCTGCTCAGCCATAACTGATTGAAGCTCTCTGTGCCTCTGTGCTGTACCCAGGGTGGCATCAGGCAGAGCCATGCCCTGCTGGGCTGGGAGAGGAGCTGATCCTCAGCAGAAATGTCTTTTTGAAGTTTTTCTTGGTTGCCAGGATCTGCCTCTGTGCCAGGAGCCCAGCCCAGC
>JAREIS010001004.1:0-30732 GCA_030060385.1 Muscicapa striata striata
CAGGTGTCACTCACCTGGCGGGTGTACAGCGGGTGGTTGATGTAATCGCCATCACGCAGCAAAGCCCCAGTAGTAGGTGCAGTTCTGGGGACATTGGGGACATTGGGGACATTGGGGACATGTTGGGGACACCCGCTGGCAGCAGGGGGAGCTGAGGGGACACCAGTGGGACACTGGGAGGACAGGGAGGTGACCCAGGTGACAATGACACCGGGAAAATGTCACACGGTGTCGGTGCCGTGAGAGAAGGGGAGGGGACAGGGGGTGGCACAGGTGACCCAGGGGACAAGGAGGGGACAGGGAGAGGACAGGGCAGTGACACAGGTGGCACAGGTGACAGACAGGTGATAGACAGGTGACACAGGTGTCACACAGGTGTCACACAGGTGTCCCAGTGTCACCTTGAAGATGTTGCGCAGGGACATGGTGCCGTGCGAGAAGGGAACAGGGAGGGGACAGGGCGGTGTCAGGGTGGTGACACAGGTGACACAGGTGTCCCAGGTGTCACACAGGTGTCCCAGTGTCACCTTGAAGATGTTGCGCAGGGACATGGTGCCGTGTGAGAAGGGGAGGGGACAGGGTTGGCAGAGGTGACCCAGGGGTGCCAGGGCGGTGTCAGGGCAGCGTCACAGGTGACACAGGTGTCACACAGGTGTCACACAGGTGTCCCAGGTGTCACACAGGTGTCCCAGTGTCACCTTGAAGATGTTGCGCAGGGGCATGGTGCCGTGCGAGAAGCGGAGGGGACAGGGAGGGGACAGGGCAGTGTCAGGGCGGTGTCAGGGTGGTGTCAGGGTGGTGACACAGGTGACACAGGTGACACAGGTGACACAGGTGTCACACAGGTGACACACAGGTGTCACACAGGTATCCCAGTGTCACCTTGAAGATGTTGCGCAGGGACATGGTGCCGTGCGAGAAGGGAACAGGGAGGGGACAGGGCAGTGTCAGGGCGGTGTCAGGGTGGTGACACAGGTGTCACACAGGTGTCACACAGGTGTCCCAGTGTCACACAGGTGTCCCAAGTGTCACACAGGTGTCCCAGTGTCACCGTGAAGATGTTGCGCAGGGACATGGTGCCGTGCGAGAAGGGGAGGGGACAGGGCGGTGTCAGGGCGGTGTCAGGGTGGTGACACAGGTGTCCCAGGTGTCACACAGGTGTCACACAGGTGTCCCAGTGTCACCTTGAAGATGTTGCGCAGGGGCATGGTGCCGTGTGAGAAGGGAACAGGGCGGTGTCAGGGCAGTGTCAGGGCGGTGTCAGGGTGGTGACACAGGTGTCCCAGGTGACACACAGGTGTCCCAGGTGACACACAGGTGTCACACAGGTGTCCCAGTGTCACCTTGAAGATGTTGCGCAGGGGCATGGTGCCGTGCGAGAAGCGATGCACGAACAGCGTCTCCAGCAGCCGCTTGACGTAGTGGAACGAGTGACAGCAGCAGGCCAGGCTGGGGACAGGGATGGGGACAGCGCGGGGACATCGGGGGGACATCGGGGACACACCTGGCGACACCTGCCCCCTGTCCCCACCACCCTGGCTGCTGTCCCCCCGCCCCCGGTGTCCCCTCCCGGACACCCCTGGGCCCCTCGCTGCCTCCCCAACCCCCAGTGTCCCCAACCCCCTCAATGTCCCCAACCCCTCTCAGTGTCCTCAATGTCCCCAGGGCCCCCCAATGTCCCCAGGGTCCCTCAATGTCCCCAGTGCCCCCCTCAGTGTCCCCAACGTCCCCAGTGATGTCCCTATTGTCCCCAATATCCTCAATGTCCCCTGTGTGTCCCCAATGTCTCCAAATGATCTCAGTGATGCCCCCAATGATGTCCCCAATGTCCCCACCATGTCCTCATTGTCCCCAATGATGTCCCCAATGCTGTCCCCCCATGTCCCCAGTGCTGTTCCCATGTCCCTGTCCCTGTCCCCATGTCCCCATGTCCCCAGTGCTGTTCCCATGTCCCTGTCCCTATCCCCTGTCCCCTGTCCCCATGTCCCCATGTCCCCACTGCTGTCCCCCTGTCCCCATGTCCCCTGTCCCTGTCCCCAGCGCTGTCCCCATGTCCCTGTCCCCATGTCCCCAGTGCTGTCCCCATGTCCCCAACGCTGTTCCCTGTCCCCATGTCCCCTGTCCTCAGTGTCCCCTGTCCCCAGCGCTGTCCCCATATCCCTGTCCCTGTCCCCATGTCCCCGTGTCCCCATGTCCCCATATCCCCATGTCCCCATGTCCCCATGTCCCCGTGTCCCCATGTCCCCTGTCCCTATCCCCATGTCCCCATATCCCCATGTCCCTGTCCCCATGTCCCCATGTCCCCTGTCCCCATGTCCCTGTCCCCGTCCCCAGTGCTGTCCCCATGTCCCCAATGCTGTTCCCTGTCCCCACGTCCCTGTCCCTGTCCCCAGTGCTGTCCCCAATGTCCCCATGTCCCATGTCCCCAGCGCTGTCCCCATGTCCCCAATGGTGCCCCCCTGTCCCTGTCCCCATGTCCCCTGTCCTCAGTGTCCCCATGTCCCCATGTCCCCAGCGCTGTCCCCCTGTCCCTGTCCCCAGTGTCCCCTGCTCACTGCACCACGCGGTGCCTGCTGGCCGTGAAGTCGTAGCGGGGCCCGTACAGGAACGGCACCCGGAAATAGAACAGCAGGTAAATGAGCAGCGGCCCCGCGTACTCCGTCAGGAACACCTGGCACAGGTGAGACAGGGACAGGTGAGACAGGGACAGGTGAGACAGGGACAGGTAAATGAGCAGCGGCCCCGCGTACTCCGTCAGGAACACCTGGCACAGGTGAGACACAGGTGAGACAGGGACAGGTAAATGAGCAGCGGCCGCATTACTCCGTCAGGAACACCTGGCACAGGTGAGGGACAGGTGAGACAGGGACAGGTGAGACAGGGACAGGTAAATGAGCAGCGGGCCCGCGTACTCCGTCAGGAACACCTGGCACAGGTGAGACACAGGTGAGGGACAGGTGAGACACAGGTGAGGCAGGGACAGGTAAATGAGCAGTGGCCCCGCGTACTCCGTCAGGAACACCTGGCACAGGTGAGACACAGGTGAGACAGGGACAGGTGAGACAGGGACAGGTAAATGAGCAGCGGGCCCGCGTACTCCGTCAGGAACACCTGGCACAGGTGAGGGACAGGTGAGACACAGGTGAGACACAGGTGAGACAGGGACAGGTGAGACAGGGACAGGTAAATGAGCAGCGGCCCCGCGTACTCCGTCAGGAACACCTGGGACAGGTGAGGGACAGGTGAGACACAGGTGAGACACAGGTGAGACAGGGACAGGTGAGACAGGGACAGGTAAATGAGCAGCGGCCCCGCGTACTCCGTCAGGAACACCTGGCACAGGTGAGACAGGGGAGGGACAGGGGAGGGACACCTGGGACAGGTGAGGGACAGGTAAATGAGTAGCAGGCCGGCATACTAGGTCAGGAACACCTGGGACAGGTGAGAGACAGGTGAAGGACAGGTGAGGGACAGGTGAGGGACACCTGGGACAGGTGAGACAGGGGAGACAGGTGAGGGACAGTCAGGGACACCTGAGACAGGTGAGGGACAGGTAAACGAGCAGCAGGCCCACGTACTCGGTCAGGAACACCTGGGACAGGTGAGACAGGGGAGGGACAAGTGAGGGACACTTGGGACAGGTAAATGAGCAGGGGCCTGGTGTACTCAGTCAGGAACACCTGGACAGGTGAGACACAGGTGAGAGGACAGGTGAAGGACACCTGGGACAGGTGAGAGACAGGTGGGGGACAGGTGAGGGACACCTGGGGGTGACATAGGGGTGACATAGGGGTGACACAGGTGACACAGAGATAACACAGAGGTGATACAGGTGACACAGGTGACACATGGGTGACACAGAGGTGACACAGAGGTGACACAGGTGACACAGGTAACACACAGAGGTGACACGGGTGACACACAGGTGACACAGGTGGCACACAGGTGACACACAGGTGACACACAAGTGACACAAGTGACACACAGGTGACACACAGGTGACACACAGGTGGCACACAGGTGACACACAGATAACAGGTGACACAGGTGACACACAGATAACAGACAGGTGGCACAGGTGGCACACAGGTGGCACACAGGTGGCACACAGATAACAGACAAGTGGCACAGGTGGCACACAGGTGGCACAGGTGGCACACAGGTGGCACACAGATAACAGACAGGTGACACAGGTGCCACACAGGTGACACACAGGTGGCACACAGGTGACACACAGGTGGCACATAGGTGACACACAGATAACAGACAGGTGACACAAGTGACACACAGATAACAGACAGGTGGCACAGGTGGCACACAGGTGGCACACAGATAACAGACAGGTGGCACAGGTGGCACACGGGTGACACAGGTGTCCCAGGTGTCCCCAGGTGTCCCAGCCCCTCACCGTGACCCAGCTGATCTGCGCCCCCAGGTCCCGGAAGTAGAGCGTGGCCGTGGTGCCCACGGGCAGCGACTGCAGCACGTCCTCGTCCTTCAGGGAGCGGCCCTCTGGGGACAGCACAGCGGGGACACCCTGGGGACACCTGCGGCACCTGGCACACCTGGGGACATCCCTGGGGACATCCCTAGAGACACCTGGGCACACCTGGCACACCTGGGGACATCCCTGGGGACATCCCTGGGGACATCCCTGGGGACACCTGGGGACAGCTGGGGATACCCTGGGGACATCTGGGACACCTGGGGACATCCCTAGGGACACCTGGGGACACCTGGGGATACCCTGGGGACACCTGGGACACCTGGGGACATCCCTAGAGACACCCCTGGGGACACCTGGGGATACCCTGGGGACACCTGGGACACCTGGGGACATCCCTGGGGACACCTGGGGACACCTGGGGATACCCTGGGGACACCTGGGACACCTGGGGACATCCCTGGGGACACCTGGGGACATCCCTGGGGACACCTGGGACACCTGGGGACATCCTGGGGACACCTGGGGACATCCTGGGGACACCTGGGGATACCCTGGGGACACCTGGGACACCTGGGGACATCCTGGGGACACCTGGGGACACCTGGGCACACCTGGGGACATCCCTAGAGACACCTGGGGATACCTGGGGATAGCTGGGGACACCTGGAGATACCTGGGGACACCCCTGGGGACACCTGGGGATACCTGGGCACACCTGGGGGACACCTGGGACACCTGGGGACATCCCTAGGGACACCTGGGGATACCTGGGGACACCCTGGGGACACTCTGGGGACATCCCTGGGGACACCTGGGGACATGGGGAACGCTCTACGTACACTGGGGACACCCTGGGGGACACCCTGGGGACACTGAGGACACTCTGGGGACACCTGGGGACAGGTGACACTCACTGGGGTCCAGGCGCAGGGACTGCCTCGCTGGGTACCACTGGGGATCTGTGGGACAGAGGGGACAGCGGTGACACTGAGGGGACACAGCCCCCATGGGGACAGCAGTGGTGACATTGTGGGGACAGTGATGGTGGCACCGAGGGGACAGAGCCACAGAGGGGACAGTGATGGTGGCACTGCAGGGACACTGCCCCAGAGGGGACAGTGGTGGTGGCCGTGGCCCCGTGACGGGTCTCTGGTGACCATGGTGACCACGGTGACCCTGTGACAAGTCCTTGACCATGATGAATGTCCCCAAGGCCCTGTGACAGGTCCCAGCCACACCGAGGGTCCCCATGGAGGGTCCCCATCTGCGCTGGGGGTTCCTGTCCCTGTCCCCACTCTGTCCCTGTCCCTGTCCCCTCCCTGTCCCCTCCCTGTCCCTGTCCCCATCCCTGTCCCGTCCCTGTCCCTGTCCCCTCCCTGTCCCTGTCCCATCCCTGTCCCATCCCTATCCCTGTCCCCATCCCTATCCCTGTCCCCTCCCTGTCCCATCCCCATCCCTGTCCCTGTCCCCTCCCTGTCCCTGTCCCATCCCTGTCCCTGTCCCTGTCCCTGTCCCTGTCCCTGTCCCCACTCACGGGCTTTGCTGAACAGGTTCTTGATGTCGGCCACGGTGGCCTGAGGCTCCACCTGGGGACAACAAGGGGACATCAGGGACCGTGGGGACACCTCATGTCCCCTCCTGCTGTCCCAATGTCACCGTGTCCCCCGCTGTCCCCATGTCCTCTCGTGCTATGCCCAATGTCCCCCCTGCTGTCCCCATGTCCCCTCTGCTCTGCCCATGTTCCCCCACTGCTGTCCCCAAGGTCCCCCTGCTGTCCCCGTGTCCCCCCGCTGTCCCCATGTTCCCCCAGGGCTGTCCCCATCTGTCCCCATGTCCCCAATGTCCCCCTGCTGTCCCCGTGTCCCCTCTGCTGTCCCCATGTTCCCCCAGGGCTGTCCCCATCTGTCCCCATGTCCCCAAGGTCCCCCTGCTGTCCCCGTGTCCCCCCCGCTGTCCCCATGTTCCCCCAGGGCTGTCCCCATCTGTCCCCATGTCCCCAATGTCCCCCGCTGTCCCCGTGTCCCCCCGCTGTCCCCATGTCCCCCTGGCTGTCCCCATGTCCCCTCTGCTGTCCCCATGTTCTCCCCAGAGCTGTCCCCATGTCCCCAATGTCGCCCTGGCTGTCCCCATGTTCCCCCCGCTATCCCCATGTCCCCCCTGCTGTCCCTGTGTCCCCCCCGCTATCCCCATGTTCCCCCAGGGCTGTCCCCATCTGTCCCCATGTCCCCAATGTCCCCCTGCTGTCCCTGTGTCCCCCGCTGTCCCCATGTTCCCCCAGAGCTGTCCCCATCTGTCCCCATGTCCCCAGTGTCCCCCTGGCTGTCCCCATGTCCCCTCTGCTGTCCCCATGTTCCCCCAGGGCTGTCCCCATCTGTCCCCATGTCCCCAATGTCCCCCTGCTGTCCCCGTGTCCCCTCTGCTGTCCCCATGTTCCCCCCAGAGCTGTCCCCATCTGTCCCCATGTCCCCCTGCTGTCCCCCGTGTCCCCCCGCTATCCCCATGTTCCCCCAGGGCTGTCCCCATCTGTCCCCATGTCCCCAATGTCCCCCGCTGTCCCCGTGCCCCCCGCTGTCCCCATGTCCCCCCTGCTGTCCCCGTGTCCCCCCGCTGTCCCCATGTTCTCCCCCAGGGCTGTCCCCATCTGTCCCCATGTCCCCAATGTCCCCCTGGCTGTCCCCATGTCCCCTCTGCTGTCCCCATGTTTCCCCCAGGGCTGTCCCCATCTGTCCCCATGTCCCCAATGTCCCCCTGGCTGTCCCCATGTCCCCTCTGCTGTCCCCATGTTCCCCCCCAGGGCTGTCCCCATCTGTCCCCATGTCCCCAGTGTCCCCCTGCTGTCCCCGTGTCCCTCTGCTGTCCCCATGTTCCCCCAGGGCTGTCCCCATCTGTCCCCATGTCCCCAATGTCCCCCTGGCTGTCCCCATGTCCCCTCTGCTGTCCCCATGTTTCCCCCCAGGGCTGTCCCCATGTCCCCAAGGTCCCCCCCTGCTGTCCTCGTGTCCCCTCTGCTGTCCCCATGTTCTCCCCCAGGGCTGTCCCCATCTGTCCCCATGTCCCCAGTGTCCCCCTGCTGTCCCCATATCCCCCCCTGCTGTCCCCATGCTCCCCCCCAGAGCTGTCCCCATCTGTCCCCATGTCCCCAGTGTCCCCTGCTGTCCCCGTGTCCCCTCTGCTGTCCCCATGTTCCCCCAGAGCTGTCCCCATCTGTCCCCATGTCCCCAATGTCCCCCCCTGGCTGTCCCCGTGTCCCCCGCTATCCCCATGCTCCCCCAGAGCTGTCCCCATCTGTCCCCATGTCCCCAGTGTCCCCCTGGCTGTCCCCATGTCCCCTCTGCTGTCCCCATGCTCCCCAGGGCTGTTCCCATCTGTCCCCATGTCCCCAATGTCCCCTCCTGCTGTCCTCGTGTCCCCCCCGCTATCCCCATGCTCCCCCAGAGCTGTCCCCATCTGTCCCCAAGGTCCCCCCTGCTGTCCCCGTATCCCCCGCTATCCCCATGTTCCCCCAGGGCTGTCCCCATCTGTCCCCATGTCCCCAATGTCCCCCCCCCCGCTGTCCCCGTGTCCCCACGTCACCTTGTCGAGGAAGCAGAGCTTGTCCCTGGTGCGGGCATCCAGGATCTCCACCTCGAAGAAGAGCACCGCCGCTTTCTTGGGCCGCTTGCCGGGGGCCACCGGCGGCCACAGCGCCAGCAGGGGGGCCGGGGCCAGCGGGCCACCACCGCCCTCGCGGGGTGCCACCGCCACCTCCATGCCACCGAAACCCGATCGGGCCCGGCGGCGGCTAAATATAACCCGGCCCCCCTCCTGGTGGCCACGGGGGTGGCCCAGGGGGTGGCCACAGCAGGGACAGAGTGGCCCGGCACGGGGGTGGGGACAGTGGCCGGAGGGGACAGGACAGGACAGGACAGGACACGGCGCGGGCGGGAGGTGAGGCCGGACCCCCCCGCGGCAGCGCCGCTGGCCCGAGGTGGCGACAGCGCGGCCCGAGTGGCCACCGGCACCGGGGGGGGGACACCGGGACGGCGCTGTCACCCCTGGGGACACTGCGGGGGTGGGGGAGGTGACAGCACCATGGGCTACCGGGGACGGGCCCAAGGAGCCACCCCGAGCGTGGTGACAGCGACAGCGACGGTGACAGGGACAGCGGCAGGGATAGGGACAGTGACAGCGACAGGACAAGCTCGGCGGGTGACAGCGGGGTGGCCCCGGCCCCTCAGGGCTCCCATGAGGCCTCGGGACCCCCTGGGCCACCCCCGGGACCTTTTGGGCCACCCCCGGGACCTTTAGGGCCACTCCCGGGTGTCCCGGCACGTCAAGCCCCGCCCCCACCTAGGCCCCGCCCTGTTCTGGGCCCCAAGCCCCGCCCCGCCCCCCACGGGCAGCCGCGCATGCGCAGAGCGCCGCACCGAACGCGCATGCGCACAGCGCGTCCCGAGTGCCCCGGGGCGGAACGCGCGGTTCCGCGAGGTCGCTGCTATGGCGCCGCCCGGGCGGGCGGTGCCTGCGCTCGGGCCGCCCGCTGGCGGACGCTGCCCCGGCCCGCAGGCCGCGCGGCCGCCTCACCTCGTAGTGCTTCATGGCCGCTGCGCTCGCCGCTCCCGCCGCCCCGCCGCCCCACGTGACCCGCCCCTGTCGCTCGTGGGGGCGGGGCCCGAGGCGCGGCCAATCGAGCCTCGCGCGTGACTCGGCGCGGCCAATCAGAGCCCGCGGCCCCGCCCCGCGCTCGGCCCTTCCCGCCGCACTGGTTGCCGGGGCAACGCGAACGCCCGAGGGGGAAGGCTTGGGGGCTGGGAGTCCATGGGGGGCTGGAAGGGGTCACAGGGGACTGGGAGAGGTCACACGGTCCTGGGGGTCAGGGGGGTTTGGGGGGTCAGAGGGGCTGGGGGTTCGGGGAATTGGGGGGCCACGGGGGCCTGGGGGACACTCGGGGGATGAGGGGGACACAGATGGGGGTGGGGCACGTTGGACGCCATGGGGACACCTCTGGGCCCAGGGGGATGTGGCAGGGCCTGGGGACACTTGGGGACACAGTGACACGTGGGGCCGTGGGGACAATGGGGTGGAGGGCCCTGTCCTCCCTGTGCCCCCACGGCCCCTTGGCCACCTGTCCCCATGTCCTGTGTCCCCTGTCCCCATGTCCCCCTGTGCCCCCAGGTGTGCTGTCACCTCGCTGGCTCCTGCCCCCTGAGCCCGGGACATTGCTGGGGTGGGCAGAGGCTCCGGGTGGTGTCACGGTGGTGACACCCGCAGTGACAGGGCCAGGCTGCCATTGAGGGGACAGGGACAGGGACAGGGACAGCCCGGCGAGCCTCGGGCCCCTCGTTCCCCCCGTTCCCATCCTCGTTCCCGATCCCGGTTCCCTCCTCGTCCCTTCTCCCTCCCTCCTTCCCGGTCCCTCTCCCGGTTCCTCCGCCGATCTCTCCCCGATCCCTCTCCCGGCCCTTTCCCGATTCGTCCCCCGGGTCCTTCCCCGCTCCATCCCGCTCCATCCCCGGTCCCTCCCCGGTCCCACCCCGCTCCGTCCCCGCTCCATCCCGGCTCCATCCCCGCTCCATCCCGGCTCCATCCCCGCTCCATCCCCGCTCCCTCCCCGCTCCATCCCGGCTCCATCCCGGCTCCATCCCGGCTCCATCCCGGCTCCATCCCGGCTCCATCCCCGCTCCATCCCCCTCCATCCCCGCTCCATCCCCGCTCCATCCCCGCTCCATCCCGGCTCCATCCCGGCTCCATCCCCCGCTCCATCCCGCTCCATCCCCGCTCCATCCCGGCTCCATCCCGGCTCCATCCCCGCTCCATCCCCCTCTCCATCTCCCCGCTCCATCCCCGCTCCATCTCCCCGGTCCATCCTCGCTCCCTCCCCGCTCCATTTCTCCATCCTCCGTCCCTCCCACTCCCTCCCCAGTCCCTCCCGCCTCCATCTCCCCATCCCACTCCCGTCCCTCCCTGTCCCTCGGTCCCTCCCCGCCCCATCCCCATCTCTCCATCCCTTCCCGCTCCCTCCCCGGTCCCTCCCCGGTCCCTCCCTGTCCGTCCCCGCCCCATCCTCATCTCTCTATCCCTCCCCGCTCCCTCCCCGCCCCGTCTCTCCATCCCATCCCAGTCCCTCCCCATCCCTCCCGGTCCCTCCACGCTCCATCCCCATCCCTCGCTCCCTCCCCATCCCTCCCTGGTCCCTCCCCGCCTCATCCCCATCTCTCCATCCCATCCCAGTCCATCCCCATCCCTCCCGGTCCTCCCGCCCCATCCCCATCTCTCCATCCCTCCCGCTCCCTCCCCGCCCCGTCTCTCCATCCCTCCCCATCCCTCCCCATCCTCCCGGTCCCTCCCCGGTCCCCTCCTCGCTCCCTCCCCGCCCCATCCCCATCTCTCCATCCCTCCTCGCTCCCTCCCCGCCCCATCTCTCCATCCTCCCCATCCCTCCCCATCCTCCCCATCCCTCCCGGTCCCTCCCCGTTCCCTCCCCGCTCCCTCCCCGCCGATCCTCGCCGTGCCCGGTGCCAGAGCAGCTCAGGGGGGCGGCCATGGGCAAGGACTATTACCGCACGCTGGGGCTGGCCCGGGGCGCGTCCGCCGCCGACATCCGCCGCGCGTACCGGCGGCAGGCGCTGCGCTGCCACCCCGACAAGGACCGCTCCCCCGGCGCCGAGCAGCGCTTCAAGGAGGTGGCCGAGGCCTACGATGTGCTCAGCGACCCCAAAAAACGGGAGATCTTCGACAAGTACGGGGAGGAGGGTGAGCGGCGACACGGGGGGGACACGGAGGGGGGACACGGGAGGGGACACGGGACAGGGGGGTGTGGGGGTGGGAGGGGGTAGAGGGGGGCTGGGGGGGGTCTGGAGGGGAGATTGGGGGGAGGAGAGAAGGGGGGGGTCTTGGGGGACACAGGTGGGGACAGGACAGGTGACAAGGACAGGTGATGGGGACAAGAGGTGGGGGCAGGTAACAGGGACAGGGGGTGAGGACACAAAGTGGGGACAGGTGACGGGGACAGGTGATGGGGACAGGGGGTCAGGACAGGTGGTGGGGACACGAGGAGGGGACAGGTGACAGGGACAGCTAATGGGGAGAGGGGTTGAGGACAGGACAGGTGCTGGGGACAGGACAGGGGTGCTGGGGACAGGACAGGGGTGCTGGGGACACAAGGAGGGCCCAGGTGACAGTGCCAGGTGCCGGTGGCAGCCTGTGCTGGGGTGTGGCAGCCAGGTGGGCTCAGGCTGCCCCCGCCGTGGCACTCGGGGGGCTGGGGGCACTCGGGGGGGGCTCCAGGCCGAGTGCCCAAGGCTGGGGCCGGGCCAGCAGCCCCGGGGCCGCCGGGGCGTGCCGGGGGGGAGCCGCTGGAGCCGGCTGGGCCTGTTGGGGCCCGTCCGGAGCCGTCAGCGGCGTCGGCAGAACTGGTTCCCCACACCCTGCGCACGCCCCACGCCCTGCCCCAGCGCCTTGCGGGGCTGACGGGGCACCTCCCCAACCCACCCTCACCCCCCACCCACCCACCCTCCCCAAATATCCCACCAGGCCTCAAGGGGGAGCCCCACCCGGGGGGGCCGGCGGCTCCAGCGGTCCCACCTTCACCTACACCTTCCGCGGAGACCCGCACGCCATGTTCGCCGAGTTCTTCGACGGGCGCAACTCCCTTCGACACGTTCTTCGCGCAGCGCAACGGGACGACGAGGAGGGCGAGGAGCCCTTCAGCACCTTCCACGTGGGCGGCCTGGGCAGCGTCAGCTTCGCTGGGGCCGGGCGGCCCCGAGGCGGCGGCAGGACCCGCCCGTGCTGCACGAGCTGCGCGTGTCCCTCGAGGAGATCTACAGCGGCTGCACCAAGAAAATGAAGATCTCACAAGCGCCTGGGCCTGACGGGAAGACGGTGAGGAACGAGGATAAGATCCTGACCATCGAGGTGAAGAGGGGATGGAAGGAGGGCACCAAGATCACCTTCCCCAAGGAGGGTGACCAGACTCCCAACAACATCCCGGCCGACGTGGTGTTCGTGCTCAAGGACAAGCCCCACGACGTGTTCCGGCGCGACGGCTCCGACATCGTGTACCCGGCCAGGATCAGCCTGCGCGAGGTGCCCGGCGCGCGGGGCTTGGGGGCTTGGGGGACACCTGGGGTGGGTGGGTGGCAGTGGGGACATTGGGATGGGGTGGTGGCATTGGGGACACTGAACTGGGTTGGTGGCATTGGGGACATTGAGCTGGGTTGGTGGCAGTGGGGACATTGGGATGGGTTGGTGGCAGTGGGGACATTGAACTGGGTTGGTGGCATTGGGGACATTGGGATGGGTTGGTGGCATTGGGGACATTGGGATGGGTTGGTGGCAGTGGGGACACTGAACTGGGTTGGTGGCAGTGGGAACATTCAGGGTGGGTTGGTGGCAGTGAAGACATTGGGTTGGGTTGGGTTGGTGGCACTGGGGACACTGAGGTGGGTTGGTGGCAGTGGGGACATTGAGGGTGGGTTGGTGGCAGTGGGGACATTGGGATGGGTTGGTGGCAGTGGGGACACTGAACTGGGTTGGTGGCAGTGAGGACATGGAGGGTAGGTTGGTTGGTGTTGGGGACATCAGGGGTAGGTGGTGATTGGGACATTGGGGGTGGGTTGGTGGCACTGGGGACGGTTGATGGCATTGGGGACATTGAGGGTTGGGGTGGTCTCAGAGGGACATTGGGGGTGGGTTGGTGGCAGTGGGGACACCAGGGGTGGGTTGGTGGCAGTGGGGACAGTGAACTGGGTTGGTGGCAGTGGGAACATTCAGGGTGGGTTGGTGGCATTGGGGACATTGAGGGTTGGGGTGGTCTCAGAGGGACATTGGGGGTGGGTTGGTGGCATTGGGGACACTGAACTGGGTTGGTGGCAGTGGGGACATTGAGGGTAG
The DNA here is from genome assembly GCA_030060385.1 of Muscicapa striata striata. Lineage (NCBI taxonomy): Eukaryota > Metazoa > Chordata > Aves > Passeriformes > Muscicapidae > Muscicapa > Muscicapa striata. The sequence goes on from JAREIS010001004.1 coordinate 13,322, forward strand.
GTCGGTGGTGGTGGGGACATTGGGGGCGGATCGGTCTCAGTGGGGACATTGGGATGGGTTTGTGGTGTTGGGGACATCAGGGGTAGGTGGTGATTGGGACATTGGGGGTGGGTTGGTGGCATTGGGGACATTGGGATGGTTGGTGGCACTGGGGACATTGGGATGGTTGGTGGCACTGGGGACATTGGGGGTGGGTTGGTGGCGGTGGGGACATTGAGGGTTAGGGTGGTCTCAGGGGGACATTGGGGGGTGGGTGATGGTGGGGACACCAGGAGTGGGTTGGTGGCATTGGGGACACTGAGCTGGGTTGGTGGCAGTGGGGACATTGAGGGTTGGGGTGGTCTCAGGGGGACATTGGGATGGGTTGGTGGCAGTGGGGACATTGGGATGGGTTGGTCTGGTGGTGTTGGGGACATCAGGGGTAGGTGGTGGTTGGGACATTGGAGGCGGGTCGGTCTCAGTGGGGACACCAAGAGTGGGTTGGTGGCATTGGGGACATTGGGGGGTGGGTGATGCTGGGGATACCAGGGCTGGGTTGGTGACGGTGGGGACATCAGGGGACAGCCAGTGGTGGTGGGGACATTGGGGTGGGTTGGTGGCACTGGGGACATTGGGGTTGGGTTGGTCTCAGTGGGGACATTGGGGGGTGGGTGATGGTGGGGACACCAGGGCTGGGTGTGTGACAGTGGGGACATTGCGGGTGGATTGGTGACAGTGGGGACATTGGGTTGGGTTGGTGGCACTGGGGACATTGTGGGTTGGTGGCATTTGGGACATTGGAGGTTGGTGTGTGGCAGAGGGGACATTGGGATGGGTGGGTGGCACTGGGGACATTGAGGGTTGGAGGCAGTGGGGACACAGGGATTGGGGTGGCCTTGCTGGGGACATTGGAGGTGGGCTGGTGTCAGTGGGGACATCAGGGGACGGCCAGTGGTGGTGGGGACATTGGGGTGGGCTGATCTTGGTGGGGACATTGGGGTGGGTTGGTGGCACTGGGGACATTGAGGGTGGGTCGGTCTCAGTGGGGACACCAGGGGTGGGTTGGTGGCATTGAGGACATTGGGGTTGGGTTGGTCTGGTGGTGTTGGGGACATCAGGGGTGGGTGTGTGACAGTGGGGACATTGTGGGTGGGTTGATGGCATTGGGGACATTGAGCTGGGTTGGTGGCATTGGGGACATTGGGGTTGGGTTGGTGACATTGGGGACATTGGGTTGGGTTGGTGGCATTGGGGACATTGAGGGTGGGTGGGTGGCACTGGGGACATTATGGTGGCCTCAGGGGACAGCAGATGGGGACACTGAGCTGGGTTGGTGGCAGTGGGGACATCACGGGTGGGTCAGTGGTGGTGGGGACATTGGGGGTTGGTGGCATTGAGGACACTGTGTGTCACTGTGTCCCCTGTGTGTCGCTGTGTGTCCCTGTGTCACTGTGTCCCCATGTGTCACTGTGTGTCCCTGTGTGTCACTGTGTGTCACTCAGTGTCCCTGTGTGTCACTCAGTGTCACTCAGTGTCACTGTGTGTCCCTGTGTGTCCCCAGGCTCTGTGTGGCTGCAGTGTCACTGTCCCCACGCTCGATGGCCGCTCCATCCCCATGGTGTCACTGTGTCCCTGTGTGTCCCTGTGTGTCACTGTGTGTCACTGTGTGTCACTCAGTGTCTCAGTGTGTCCCTGTGTGTCCCTGTGTGTCCCCAGGCTCTGTGTGGCTGCAGTGTCACTGTCCCCACGCTCGATGGCTGCTCCATCCCCATGGTGTCACTGTCCCTGTGTGTCCCTGTGTGTCCCTGTGTGTCACTGTGTGTCCCTGTGTGTCCCTGTGTGTCACTCAGTGTCCCTGTGTGTCCCCAGGCTCTGTGCGGCTGCAGTGTCACTGTCCCCACGCTCGATGGCCGCTCCATCCCCATGGTGTCACTGTGTCCCTGTGTGTCCCTGTGTGTCACTGTGTGTCACTGTGTCCCTGTGTGTCCCCAGGCTCTGTGCGGCTGCAGTGTCACTGTCCCCACGCTCGATGGCCGCTCCATCCCCATGGTGTCACTGTGTCACTGTGTGTCCCTGTGTGTCACTCAGTGTCCCTGTGTGTCCCTGTGTGTCCCCAGGCTCTGTGTGGCTGCAGTGTCACTGTCCCCACGCTCGATGGCCGCTCCATCCCCATGGTGTCACTGTCCCTGTGTGTCACTGTGTGTCCCTGTGTGTCACTGTGTGTCCCTGTGTGTCCCCAGGCTCTGTGTGGCTGCAGTGTCACTGTCCCCACGCTCGATGGCCGCTCCATCCCCATGGTGTCACTGTGTCCCTGTGTGTCCCCAGGCTCTGTGTGGCTGCAGTGTCACTGTGTCACTGTGTCCCTGTGTGTCCCCAGGCTCTGTGTGGCTGCAGTGTCACTGTGTCACTGTGTGTCCCTGTGTGTCCCCAGGCTCTGTGTGGCTGCAGTGTCACTGTCCCCACGCTCGATGGCCGCTCCATCCCCATGGTGTCACTGTCCCTGTGTGTCCCCAGGCTCTGTGTGGCTGCAGTGTCACTGTCCCCACGCTCGATGGCCGCTCCATCCCCATGGTGTCACTGTCCCTGTGTGTCCCCAGGCTCTGTGCGGCTGCAGTGTCACTGTCCCCACGCTCGATGGCCGCTCCATCCCCATGGTGTCACTGTGTCACTGTGTCACTGTGTCCCTGTGTGTCCCCAGGCTCTGTGTGGCTGCAGTGTCACTGTCCCCACGCTCGATGGCCGCTCCATCCCCATGGTGTCACTGTGTGTCCCTGTGTGTCCCCAGGCTCTGTGTGGCTGCAGTGTCACTGTGTCACTGTGTGTCCCTGTGTGTCACTCAGTGTCTCAGTGTGTCACTCTGTGTCCCCAGGCTCTGTGTGGCTGCAGTGTCACTGTCCCCACGCTCGATGGCCGCTCCATCCCCATGGTGTCACTGTGTCCCTGTGTGTCACTGTGTGTCACTGTGTGTCCCTGTGTGTTCCTGTGTGTTCCTGTGTGTCACTGTGTGTCACTGTGTGTCCCTGTGTGTCCCCAGGCTCTGTGTGGCTGCAGTGTCACTGTCCCCACGCTCGATGGCCGCTCCATCCCCATGCATTTCCAGGACGTGCTCAAGCCGGGGGTCAAGCGCCGCGTGCCGGGGGAGGGGCTGCCCCTCCCCCGCTGTCCCGACCAGCGCGGCGACCTCGTCATCGAGTTCGAGGTCAAGTTCCCCGACAGGATCCCCGCGGCCTCCAAACCCCTCCTGGAGCAGCTCCTGCCCCTCTAGGGACCCCCCAAAACCCCCCAAAAATCCTCCCGGGGGGTGGACGGGGTCGGACTTGGGGGGGACGCGCCCCCTCCCCCCCCCCCCCCAAAATATCCGGGTTTGGGGGGGGGCTCCGGGCTCCCCATCTCCATCTCGGGGGGGGGTTTGGGGGGTCTCACCTCACCCAACTTCCATCTCTGGGGGGGTTTTGGGGTGTCCTGGTCCCCAATCTCAGACCCTTGGAGGGGTTTTGGGGTGTCCTGGTCCCCAGTCTCAGACCTCGGGGGGGGATTTGGGGGGTCTCACCTCACCCAGCTTCCATCTCTGGGGGGGTTTGGGGGGTCTCACCCCCTCTAATCTCCACCTAGGAGGGATTTTGGGGTGTCCTGGTGCCCAATCTCAGACCTTGGGGGGATTTTGGGGTGTCTCACCCCCCCAATCTCCACCTCAGGGGGGATTTTGGGGTGTCTTTGTCCCCAGTGTCAAACCTTGGAGGGGTTTTGGGGTGTCCTGGTGCCCAATCTCAGACCTTGGGGGGATTTTGGGGTGTCTCACCCCCCCAATCTCCACCTCAAGGGGGATTTTGGGGTGTCTTGCTCCCTCCCATCTCCACCTAGGAGGGATTTTGGGGTGTCCTGGTGCCCAATCTCAGACCTCAGGGGGGATTTTGGGGTGTCCTGGTGCCCAATCTCAGACCTCAGGGGGGATTTTGGGGTGTCTCACCCCCCCAGTCTCCACTTCAAGGGGGATTTTGGGGTGTCTTTGTCCCCAGTGTCAAACCTTGGAGGGGTTTTGGGGTGTCCTGGTGCCCAATCTCAGACCTTGGGGGGATTTTGGGGTGTCCTGGTGCCCAGTCTCAGACCTCAGAGGGATTTTGGGGTGTCTTGCTCCCTCCCATCTCCACCTAGGAGGGGTTTTGGGGTGTCCTGGTCCCCAACCTCCACCTCAGGGGAGATTTTTGGGGATCCTGGTCCCCAATCTCAGACCCTTGGAGGGGTTTTTGGGGTGTCCTGGTGCCCGATGGGGATTTTGGGGTCCCGGTCTCAGGTTTTGGGGTGTCCCCCCCCCCCCCATTCCCACGCCTGTCCTGTGTTTTTGGGGGGTCCTGAGGTGGTTTTGGGGATCTGGGGTGTCCTTCACCCCCCGATTTTGGGGGTCTTCAGGTCTCCTTGTCCCCCAAACTTTGCTCTGGGTGTCCTTGTCCCCCCATTTTGGGGTTCTACTGGTGTCTTGTCCCCCCCATTTTGGGGGTCTTGGGATTCTCAGGTGTCCTTGTCCCCCCCATTTTGGGGGTCTTGGGGTGTCCTTGAACCCCCAATCTCTGCTTTGGGGGTCCCCAGGTGTCCTTACCCCCCATTTTGGGGGTCCCAGGTGTCCTTGTCCCCCAATTTTGGGTGTCTCAGGCTTTTCAAGTGTCCTTGAACCCCATTTTGGGGGTCCCGGGGTGTCCTCAGCCCCCAATTTTGGGGGTCCCGGGTTGTCCTCACCCCTCAATTTTGGGGGTCCCGGGGTGTCCTCAGCCCCCAATTTTGGGGGTCCCGGGGTGTCCTCGCCCCCCTCAGGGCTGTATTTTTGGGGGGGTTCCCCACCTCCCCTCCCCCCATTTCCCCTTTTGGGGTCCCCCCACCCCCAGGTGCCTCCCCCTCCCCCTCCCCCTCCCCCGGCGTGTTTTTTTTGGGGGGGGGTTCTGGGGTCCCTTCCCAGCCCCCCCCAAACCAGGGGGGACCCCTCGAGGGGGTTGGGTGGGGGTGGGGAGGGGCCGCAGGCGGCTCTGGGGGTGGGGAGGGCCCTCGCGGTTTTTGGGGTGAAACCGCCCGGAAAAGGGTCCGAGATAAAAAAAAAAAGCGCAGAAATGCGAAGGCGCTGTGTGTGTTTGGGGGGGGAGGGGCGGAATTGGGGGGGCACGGTGACCCCCAGAGTGTGCGGACCCCCCCCCCTAAAATGGAGCCCCCTCCTCAAATGGGGTCTGTGCCCCCCAAAATGGGTTTGGGACCCCTCCCCAAAATCCTCACCCCCTTGGCTCCCCTGCCCCTCCCCCCACTGGGGTCGGATCCCCTTTTTGGGTCCATTCCCGCCCCCCTCCCCAAATGGGATCTGTACCCCCAAACCGGCTCTGTGCCCCCAAATCGGGTTTGGGACCCTCCCCAAAGATCCCCCCCCCTCTCTTGGCCCCCTCCCCAAATAGGATCTGTGCCCCTGATTGGTCAGGGCGGGGCTCGGCCACGCCCTCCCGGAAGTGCCGCTCCGGTAGCAGCGCCCGGTGGTGAGGGGGGACCGGGAGCGGGCCTGGTGGGGGGCACCGGGACCGGAACCGGAACCGGAACCAGAACCGGACAGAGCTGGGGGGTCCGGGGCGCTGTGAGGGGCCGGGTGGGGGTTGGGGGTACCGCGGGTCCGAGGCGGAACCGGGCCCGGTGTGGGGGTCCGGGGGGCACTCGGGGATCCCCCACCCCGTGCCTCAGTTTCCCCTCTCTCCTTCCAGCCCCCGGCGGAACAGCGCAGGACCCCCGCCCCTCCCCCCCCCATATCGGGGTGGGGGCAGCGAGCCCCGCCCCCACCGGGACCCCCCCGGAAACCCCCCCAGACCGACCCAGAGCCCCCAAATTCCCCTAAACCCCCCTCAGATCGCCCCCAGACCCGCCCCGGACACATCGGGACCCCCCCAGACTCCCCTAAATCTCTGCAGGGCACCCCCGGTCCCACCGAGACCCCCCTAAACCCCCTCAGATCCCCCCAAACCCCCTCAGATCCCCCAAACCCCCTCAGATCCCCAAACCCCCTCAGATCCCCCAAATCCCCCTCAGACCCCCCCAAATCCCTCAGACCCCCAAACCCCTCCCAGACCTCCCCAAATTCCCTCAGACCCTCCCAAATCCCTCCAGACCCCCAGGTCACCTCCTAAACCCCGCCAGACCCCACTAAACCCCCTCAGACCCCCTAAGCCCCCCTCCAGACCCCCAAACCCCCCTCCAGACCCCAAATCCCCTCAGACCCCCCAAGCCCCTCAGACCCCCCCAAATCCCCTCCAGACCCCCTAAACCCCCTCAGACCCCCCAAATCCCTCCAGACCCCCAAACCCCCCTCCAGAGCCCTTCAGGTCACCCCTAAACCCCCAGGTCACCCCCAAACTCCCTCAAACCCCCAAACTCCCTCAAGCCCCCAAACTCCCTCAGACCCCCCAAACCCCTCAGACCCCCCAATCCCCTCCAGACCCCCAAATCCCCTCCAGACCCCCAAATCCCCCTCGCCCCCAAATCCCTCCAGACCCCCAAATCCCCCTCCCCCCATGCCGCTGGGTCTGGGCCGCCGCAAAGCCGCCGCCGCTGGTGGAGAACGAGGAGGGGGCCGGGGGTCGCGGGGCCCAGGCGAGGCCGGGGGCGGCGGGGGGCGGGGGCGCCCCCTCCCCGGCGCTGCGGCCGCGCGCTCGTGTTCCACACGCAGCTGGCGCACGGCTCGCCCACGGGCCGCGTGGAGGGGTTCAGCAACGTGCGGGAGCTGTACGGGAAAATCGGGGAGGCATTCGGGATCCCCCCCAGCGAGGTACTGGGAGGGACTGGGGAGGGACTAGTAACCTTCGGGATCCCCCCCAGCGAGGTACTGGGAGGGACTGGGATGGACTGGGAATGGAACTGAGGTGGACTGGGCACGGAGACTGGGGGCACTGGGATGGACTGGGGGACTGGGATGGCACTGGGACACTGTGAGAGAGGACTGGGAATGGGACTGGGGCACTGGGGACCTGGGAGGACTGGGAGGACTGGGAATGGGACTGGGGGACTGGGATGGACTGGGATCACCTGGGACTGGAGGACTGGGAGGACTGGGGACTGGGAGGACTGGGGACTGGGAGTGGACTGGGAGGCACTGGGAATGGGAACGGGGGCACTGGGAGGACTGGGATGGATGGGGACTGGGATGGACTGGGGGCACTGGGAGGGGGCACTGGGTGATGGAATGGGAGGCTGGATCCCCGAGGTACTGGGAGGGACTGGGATGGACTGGGGGCACTGGGAATGGGACTGGGGACTGGGATGGACTGGGGCACTGGAGGCGAGGGCGGAGCTGATGGAATGGGAGCGATCCCCGGAGGACTGGAGGGACTGGAATGGAACTGGGGCACTGGATGGACTGGGGACTGGGAGGGACTGGGAGGGCACTGGGATGGACTGGGGAACTGGGGCACTGGGATGGACTGGGGCACTGGGAGGGTTCAGCAACGTGAGGGAGCTTGCAGGAAAATCGGGAGGCTTGGATCCCCCAGCGGGTACTGGAGGACTGGATGGACTGAGGACTGGGATGGACTGGGGGCACTGGGATGGAACTGGGGCACTGGGAGGAACTGGGATGGACTGGGGCACTGGGAGGGTTCAGCACGTGGGAGCTGTACGGGAAAATCGGAGGCTTGGATCCCCAGCAGTACTGGAGGGACTGGGATGGACTGGGGGCACTGGGATGGACTGGGGGCACTGGGATGGGGACTGGGCTGGGGATGGACTGGAGGACTGGGACTGGTGGACTGGGGGCACTGGGAGGATGGGATCTGGGGGCACTGGGAATGGAACTGGGGCACTAGTACTGGGAGGGACTGGGAGGGTCTGGGAGGCACTGGGATGGACTGGGGGCACTGGGAATGGGAACTGGGGGCACTGGGATGGACTGGGGGCACTGGGATGGGAACTGGGGGTACTGGGAGGGACTGGGGGCACTGGGATGGACTGGGGGCACTGGGAGGCACTGGGATGGACTGGGGGCACTGGGATGGACTGGGGGCACTGGGAGGGGTTCAGCAACGTGCGGGAGCTGTACGGGAAAATCGGGGAGGCCTTCGGGATCCCCCCCAGTGAGGTACTGGGAGGGACTGGGAATGGGAACTGGGGGCACTGGGAGGGACTGGGATGGACTGGGATGGACTGGGATGGACTGGGGGCACTGGGAATGGGGACTGGGGGCACTGGGAATGGGGACTGGGGGCACTGGGATGGACTGGGATGGACTGGGGGCACTGGGAATGGGAACTGGGGGCACTGGGAATGGGAACTGGGGGCAGTGGGATGGACTGGGGGTGACTGGGAGGCACTGGGTGGCACTGGGAGGGACTGGGGATCCCCCCAGCGAGGTACTGGGAGCACTGGGATGGACTGGGGGGCACTGGGGATCGCCCCCAGTGAGGTGGGAATGGGACTGGAAAGGTGTCCCAGGTGACATTGCCGTGTCCCCAGGTGCTGTCCCTGTCCCCAGTGTCCCCTGTCCCCAGGTGCTGTCCCTGTCCCCAGTGTCCCCTGTCCCCAGGGGCTGTTCTGCACACTGAACACTCCCCATGTCCCAATGTCCCATTGTCCCCAATGTCCCAATGTCCCCAGTGTCCCAGCTGTCCCCAGGTGACATTGCCGTGTCCCAGGTGATGCCCCAGGTGACATTCCTGTCCCCAGGTGCTGTTCTGCACGCTGAACACGCTCAGTGTCCCCAATGTCCTTGCTGTCCCCAGCTGTCCCCAATGTCCCCAGTGTCCCCAGTGTCCCCAGGTGCTGTTCTGCACACTGAACACTCCCCATGTCCCAATGTCCCCAGTGTCCCAGGTGACACCCCAGGTGACATTGCCGTGTCCCAGGTGACATTCCTGTCCCCAGGTGCTGTTCTGCACGCTGAGCACTCCCCATGTCCCAGTGTCCCCAATGTCCCCAATGCTGTTCTGCACGCTGAACACGCTCAGTGTCCCCAATGTCCCTAATGTCCCCAATGTCCCCAGTGTCCCCAGGTGACACTTGTGTCTCCAGGTGCTGTTCTGCACACTGAACACGCTCAGTGTCCCCAATGTCCCCAATGTCCCTGCTGTCCCCAGCGTCCCCAGTGTCCCAGGTGACACCCCAGGTGACACCCCAGGTGACACTGCTGTCCCCAGGTGCTGTTCTGCACGCTCAAGACGCTCAGTGTCCCCAACGTCCCCAGTGTCCCCAATGTCCCTGCTGTCCGCAGTGTCCCCAGTGTCCCCAGTGTCCCCAGTGTCCTGTGTCCCAGGTGACAGCCCAGGTGATGCCCCAGGTGACGTTGCTGTCCCCAGGTGCTGTTCTGCACGCTGAGCACGCTCAGTGTCCCCAATGTCCCTGCTGTCCCCAGTGTCCCCAGTGTCCCCAGTGTCCCCGGTGTCCCAGGTGACAGCCCAGGTGACATGCCAGGTGACACTGCTGTCCCCAGGTGCTGTTCTGCACGCTGAGCACGCTCAGTGTCCCCAGTGTCCCCAATGTCCCCAGTGTCCCCAGTGTCCCAGGTGACAGCCCAGGTGACACTGCTGTCCCCAGGTGCTGTTCTGCACGCTGAGCACGCTCAGTGTCCCCAATGTCCCTGCTGTCCCCAGTGTCCCCAGTGTCCCCGGTGTCCCAGGTGACAGCCCAGGTGACATGCCAGGTGACACTGCTGTCCCCAGGTGCTGTTCTGCACGCTGAGCACGCTCAGTGTCCCCAGTGTCCCCAATGTCCCCAATGTCCCCAGTGTCCCAGGTGACATTGCCGTGTCCCAGGTGACATGCCAGGTGACACTGCTGTCCCCAGGTGCTGTCCCTGTCCCCAGGTGATGTCCCCTGTCCCCAGGTGCTGTTCTGCACGCTCAACACGCTCAGTGTCCCCAATGTCCCCAGTGTCCCCAATGTCCCCAATGTCCCCAGTGTCCCCAGTGTCCCCGGTGTCCCAGGTGACACTGCTGTCCCCAGGTGCTGTCCCTGTCCCCAGGTGATGTCCCCGATGTCCCCTGTCCCCAGGTGCTGTTCTGCACGCTCAACACGCCGCAGGTGGACATGGAGAAGCTGCTGGGGGGGCAGATCGGGCTGGAGGATTTCATCTTCGCGCACACGCGCGGCCGCCAGAAGGACGTGCAGGTGCTCAAATCCGAGGAGGCGCTGGGGCTGACCATCACGGACAACGGGGCGGGGTACGCCTTCATCAAGGTGAGACACACCTGGGAGCACACCTGGGCACAGCTGGGACACACCTGGGCACAGCTGGGTACAGCTGGGACACACCTGGGTATATGGGGATACACCTGGGTACAGCTGGGTATGGGTAATGGCACAGTGCTGGGGCTGACCATCACCGACAACGGCGCGGGGTACGCCTTCATCAAGGTGAGACACACCTGGGACACACCTGGGACACACCTGGGTACATGGGGATACACCTGGGTACAGCTGGGTATGGGTAATGGCACAGTGCTGGGGCTGACCATCACCGACAACGGGGCGGGGTACGCCTTCATCAAGGTGAGACACACCTGGGAACACACCTGGGGTACCTGGCAACACACCTGGGTACAGCTGGGTACAGCTGGGACACACCTGTGACACACCTGGGTATGGGTAATGGCACAGTGCTGGGGCTGGCCATCACTGATAATGGGGCGGGGCACGCCTTCATCAAGGTGAGACACACCTGGGCACAGCTGGGACACACCTGGGGACACCTGGGACACACCTGGGTACAGCTAGGACACACCTGGGTACATGGGGATACACCTGGGTATGGGTAATGGCACAGTGCTGGGGCTGACCATCACCGACAACGGGGCGGGGTACGCCTTCATCAAGGTGAGACACACCTGGGAGCACACCTGGGCACAGCTGGGTACACCTGGGACACACCTGGGCACAGCTGGGTACACCTGGGTACATGGGGATACACCTGGGTACAGCTGGTACACACCTGGGTACACCTGGGTATGGGTAATGGCACAGTGCTGGGGCTGACCATCACTGATAACAGGGCGGGGCACGCCTTCATCAAGGTGAGACACACCTGGAGCACACCTGGGCACAGCTGGGTACAGCTGGGATACACCTGGGACACATCTGGGTACAGCTAGGACACACCTGGGTACATGGGGATACACCTGGGTATGGGTTATGGCACAGTGCTGGGGCTGACCATCACCGACAACGGGGCGGGGCATGCCTTCATCAAGGTGAGACACACCTGGGCACAGCTGGGACACACCTGGGTACACCTGGGTACACCTGGGACACACCTGGGTACACCTGGGTACACCTGGGACACACCTGGGTACAGCTGGGACACACCTGGGTACGTGGGGATACACCTGGGACACACCTGGGCACAGCTGGGTACACCTGGGTACAGCTGGGCACATCTGGGAACACACCTGGGCACAGCTGGGTACATGGGGATTCACCTGGGTACAGACCTGGGCACATCTGGCTACAGCTGGGGCACCTAGGTACACATTTGGGTACACCTAGGCACACACCTGGGCACACCTGGGTACATCCCAGTGCCAGTGCTGGGGCTGACCATCACCAACAACGGGGCGGGGCACGCCTTCATCAAGGTGAGACACACCTGGGGCACAGCTGGGACACACCTGGGGACACTCCCAGGTGCTGGGAGAGGGACAGGCAGTGCCTGTGGAGGGGACACACCTGGGGACACCTGATGGAACACCAGCGTGGATGGGCGTGGCCCCAGGTAGCCCCAGGTGGCCCCAGGTGTCCCCAGGCACTCAGGTGTCCCCCAGGTGTCCCCAGGTGTCCCCAGGTGTCCCCAGGCACTCAGGTGTCCCCTTTCTGTCCCAGCGGATCCGCAAGGGCTCGGTGATGGCGCGCACGCCCCAGCTGTCCCCTAGCTGTCCCGCAGCTGTCCCCCAGGTGTCCCCAGCCCCCCCAGGTGTCCCCAGTCGCTCAGGTGTCCCCTCTGTCCCTGCAGCGGATCCGCGAGGGCTCGGTGATGGCGTGCACGCCCCAAGTGTCCCCTAGCTGTCCTGCAGCTGTCCCCCAGGTGTCCCCAGGGATGTCCCCAGCCCCCCCAGGTGTCCCCAGGTGTCCCCAGGTGTCCCCAGGTGTCCCCAGGTGTCCCCAGGCGCTCAGGTGTCCCCTCTGTCCCCGCAGCGGATCCGCGAGGGCTCGGTGATGGCGCGCACGCCCCAAGTGTCCCCTAGCTGTCCCGCAGCTGTCCCCCAGGTGTCCCCAGCCCCCAGGTGTCCCCCAGGTGTCCCCAGGTGTCCCCAGGCACTCAGGTGTCCCCTCTCACTCCCAGCGGATCCGCAAGGGCTCGGTGATGGCGCGCATGCCCCAACTGTCCCCAGATACCCCCAGGGATGTCCCCAGGTGTCCCCAGTCGCTCAGGTGTCCCCCAGGTGTCCCCAGGTGTCCCCAGGCACTCAGGTGTCCCCTCTTTCCCCCAGCGGATCCGCGAGGGCTCGGTGATGGCGCGCATGCCCCAGCTGTCCCCCAGGGATGTCCCCAGCTGTCCCCCAGGTGTCCCCAGGGATGTCCCCAGCCCCCCCAGCTGTCCCCAGATACCCCCCAGGGATGTCCCCAGGTGTCCCCAGGTGTCCCCAGTCGCTCAGGTGTGTCTCTGTCCCCGCAGCGGATCCGCGAGGGCTCGGTGATGGCGCGCACGCCCCAGCTGTCCCCAGATACCCCCCAGGGATGTCCCCAGGTGTCCCCAGGTGTCCCCAGGTGTCCCCAGTCGCTCAGGTGTCCCTTCTGTCCCCGCAGCGGATCCGCGAGGGCTCGGTGATGGCGCGCACGCCCCAGCTGTCCCCAGATACCCCCCAGGTGTCCCCAGCCCCCCCAGGTGTCCCCAGGTGTCCCCAGGTGCTCAGGTGTCCCCTCTCTGTCCCAGCGGATCCGCGAGGGCTCGGTGATGGCGCGCACGCCCCAGGTCGGGGTCGGGGACGTGCTGGAGGCGCTGGACGGGCACAGCCTGGTGGGGGCGCGGCACTTCGAGGTGGCGCGGAGGCTGCAGGAGCTGCCCCGGGGCCACTGCTTCAGCCTGAGGCTGACCGAGCCCAGGAGGGCCTGGGGTGAGACTGGGAGGGACTGGGTTATACTGGGTTATACTGGGATTGGCTGGGTTATACTGGGATTGACTGGGATGGGCACTGGGAGCACTGGGATGGGCACTGGGAGCACTGGGATGGGCACTGGAGGCTGCAGAAGCTGCCCCGGGGACACTGCCCAGGAGGGCCTGGGGTGAGACTGGGTTATACTGGGATTGACTGGGTTATACTGGGAGAGACTGGGGCTGTACTGGGTTATACTGGGTTGTACTGGGCTGTACTGGGTGTGCTGGGGGGTTCTGAGGGTGCCTCCTCAATGGGGACCTCCAGTGACCCCCCCCGTCTGTCTGTCTGTCCCTGTTTCCATCTGTCCCTGTTTGTCTGTCCGTGTGTCTGTCTGTCCCTCTCTCCTGTCCCTGTCCCTGTGTCTGTCTGTGCCTTTGTCTGTCCCCTGTGTCCGTGTGTCCCCATGTCCCTTTGTCTGTCCTCTCTGTCCTTCTGTCTCTCTCCTGTCCGTGTGTCCCTGTGTCCGTGTGTCCCTGTTGTGTCCATGTGTCCGTCTGTCTGTCCCTGTTGTGTCCGTGTGTCCGTCTGTCTGTCCCTGTGTCCATGTGTCCCTGCTGTGTCCGTGTGTCCCTGTGTCTGTCCCTGTGTCCGTGTGTCCCTCTGTCTGTCCCTGTGTCCGTCTGTCTGTCCCTGTGTCTGTCCGTGTGTCCGTCTGTCTGTCCCTGCTGTGTCCGTGTGTCCCTGTGTCTGTCCCTGTGTCCGTCTGTCTGTCCGTGTGTCCGTCTGTCTGTCCGTGTGTCCCTGCTGTGTCCCTGTGTCCGTGTGTCTGTCCCTGTGTCCGTGTGTCCCTCTGTCTGTCCCTGTGTCCGTCTGTCTGTCCCTGTTGTGTCCCTGTGTCCTTGTTGTGTCCCTGTGTCCGTCTGTCTGTCCCTGCTGTGTCTGTGTGTCCGTGTGTCCGTCTGTCTGTCCCTGCTGTGTCCGTCTGTCTGTCCCTGCCGTGTCCCTGTGTCCGTCTGTCTGTCCGTGTGTCTGTCCCTGCCGTGTCCGTGTGTCCGTCTGTCTGTCCCTGCCGTGTCCATGTGTCCATCTGTCTGTCCCTGTGTCCCTGCTGTGTCCGTGTGTCCGTCTGTCTGTCCCTGCCATGTCCGTCTGTCTGTCCCTGCCGTGTCCGTGTGTCCCTGCCGTGTCTGTGTGTCCGTCTGTCTGTCCGTGTGTCCGTCTGTCTGTCCCCGCCGTGTCCGTGTGTCCCAGAGGGCATCGGGCCGCGCTCGGGGGGCTCTCGGGGCGCTGCCCCCCAGGGGGGTTGGGGGTCCCGGGGGACGCTGAGGCTGCGCTCGAGGGGCCCGGCCACGCTGCAGGAGCAGGTGAGCATCCCATAATAGCACCTGGCCATCCCATAATAGCACCTGCCCATCCCATAATAGCACCTGGCCATCCCGTAATGCCACCTGGCCATCCCATAATAGCACCTGGCCATCCCATAATGCCACCTGGCCATCCCATAATAGCACCTGGCCATCCCGTAATGCCACCTGGGCATCCCATAATGGCACCTGGCCATCCTGTAATGCCACCTGGGCACCCCAAAATATCACCTGGACATCCCATAATGCCACCTGGGCATCCCAAAATCCATCCCTGGGACCCCAAAATATCACCTGGACATCCCATAATAGCACCTGGAGGACCCCAAAATCCACCCCTGGAATCCCAAAATCCGTCCCTGGGACCCCCAAATCCCCCTGGGACCCCCCCCAAATCCACCTGGGACCCCCCAAATCCACCTGGGACCCCCCAAATCCCCCTGGGACCCCCCAAATCCACCTGGGACCCCCCAAATCCCCTGAGACCCCCAAACTCCCCTGGGACCCCCAAACTCCCCTGGGACCCCCAGACTCCCCTGGGACCCCCAAACTCCCCTGGGACCCCCAAACTCCCCTGGGACCCCCAAATCCCCTGGGACCCCCCAAATCCCCTGAGACCCCCAAATCACCTGGGACCCCCAAATCCCCCTGGGACCCCCAAACTCCCCCTGGGACCCCCCAAATCCCCCTGGGACCCCCCAAATCCCCCTGGGACCCCCAAATCCCCCTGGGACCCCCCAAATCCACCTGGGACCCCCCAAACTCCCCCTGGGACCCCCCAAATCCCCCTGGGACCCCCAAACTCCCCTGGGACCCCCAAATCCCACCTGGGACCCCCAAACTCCCCTGGGACCCCCAATTCCCCCTGGGACCCCCAAATCCCCTGGGACCCCCAAATCCCCTGGGACCCCCAAACTCCCTGGGACCCCCATCCCCTAGGACCCCTGGGACCCCCAAATCCCCTGGGACCCCCAAACCCCCCTGGGACCCCCAAATCCCCCTGGGCCCCCCAAATCCCCTGGGACCCCCCAAATCCCCCTGGGACCCCCCAAACTCCCCCTGGGACCCCCCAAATCCCCCTGGGACCCCCCAAACTCCCCCTGGGACCCCCCAAATCCCCCTGGGACCCCCAAATCCCCCTGGGACCCCCCCAAATCCCCCTGGGACCCCCAATCCACCTGGGACCCCCAAATCCCCTGGGACCCCCAAATCCCCTGGGACCCCCAAATCCCCCTGGGACCCCCAAATCCCCTGGGACCCCCAAATCCCCCTGGGACCCCCAAATCCCCCTGGGACCCCCAAATCCCCTGGGACCCCCAAACTCCCCTGGGACCCCCAAATCCCCTGGGACCCCCAAATCCCCTGGGACCCCCAAACTCCCCTGGGACCCCCACTCCCCTGGGACCCCCAAATCCCTGGGACCCCCAAATCCTCCTGGGACCCCCAAACTCCCCTGGGACCCCCAAATCCCCTGGGACCCCAAATCCCCTGGGACCCCCAAATCCCCTGGGACCCCCAAATCCCCCTGGACCCCCAAATCCCCCTGGGACCCCCAAACCCCCCTGGGACCCCCCAAATCCCCCTGGGACCCCCAAATCCTCCTGGGACCCCCAAATCCCCTGGGACCCCCAAATCCCCTGGACCCCCAAATCCCCTGGGACCCCCAAATCTCCCTGGGACCCCCAAACTCCCCTGGGACCCCCAAATCCCCTGGGACCCCAAATCCCCTGGGACCCCCAAATCCCTGGAATCCCCCAAACGCCCCTGGGACCCCAAATCCCCCAATCCCCCAGCCCTCGGGGACCCCAAAGCTACATGGGCATCCGGGACCCCCAAATCCCTGGGGGGACCCCAAAAATCCCCTGGGACCCAAAAATCTCAAAAATATCCTGGGAACCCAAAATCCCCTGGGGCACCCCAAAAATATCCTGGGGACACCCCCAAAACCCCCAGGGTGTTTGGGGAGTTACATCTGGGACAGCGAGCTGGGTGAGCCCCAAATCCCCTGGGGGACCCCAAAATATCCTGGGGAACCCCAAAAATATCCTGGGGAACCCCAAAATATCCTGGGGAACCCCAAAATATCCTGGGGGACCCCAAAAATCCCGGGGAACCCCAAAATCCCCTGGGGGAACCCAAAAATATCCTGGGGACACCCCCAAACCCCTCAGGGTGTTTGGGGAGTTACATCTGGGACAGCGAGCTGGGTGAGCCCCAAATCCCCTGGGGGACCCCAAAATCCCCTGGGGGACCCCAAAAATCCCCTGGGGGACCCAGAATATCCTGGGGAACCCCAAAAATATCCTGGTCAATCTCAAATCCCCTGGGGGACCCCAAAAATATCCTGGGGAACCCCAAAATCCCCTGGGGGAACCCCAAAATATCCTGGGGGAACCCCAAAATCCCCTGGGGAACCCCAAAAATCTCCTGGGGGACCCCAAAAATATCCTGGGGAACCCCAAAATCCCCTGGGGGAACCCCAAAATCCCCTGAGGGAACCCAAAAATATCCTGGGGACACCCCTAAAACCCCCAGGGTGTTTGGGGAGTTACATCCGGGACAGTGAGCTGGGTGAGCCCCAAATCCCCTGGGGGACCCCAAAAATATCCTGGGGAACCCCAAAAATATCCTGGGGGACCCCAAAAATCCCCTGAGGGAACCCAAAAATATCCTGGGGAACCCCAAAATCCCCTGGGGGAACCCAAAAATATCCTGGGGAACCCCAAAAATATCCTGGGGAACCCCAAAATATCGTGGGCAATCCCAAATCCCCTGGGGGACCCCAAAAATCCCCTGGGGAACCCCAAAATATCCTGGGGGACCCCAAAAATATCCTGGGACACCCCCAAAACCCCTCAGGGTGTTTGGGGAGTTACATCCGGGACAGCGAGCTGGGTGAGCCCCAAATCCCCTGGGGGACCCCAAAATCCCCTGGGGGAACCCCAAAATATCCTGGGAATGATCCTGCCCCATTCCTGCCATTCCTGGTCTGTTCCGGGCCACCATGTGGGCTGGGCCGTGACTCTCCCAGTCCC